>JAJJWW010016381.1:0-56857 GCA_023531295.1 Papaver armeniacum | reverse complement strand
TATCGCGACATCTATATTTCGCGAGAATAATAAATGACAATACTGCGAAGGAATCGCAAGGAAGAAAAATCAATGACGCATCAGATGACGACAGCCAGAACATGAGAAAAGCGTGAATACTTGGCGAGATTTAGAAGTGTCGTGAAGACAAACACTTATACACTCGCGACACTTCGCGAAGGATTCCTCGAAAATAAAGTGACAAACTTTAGTCATTATCCATTATGTAATACCCTATATAAATGGTCGAGTAAGTCTCGTTGAAGGAGAGGTCTCTTTTGAATGGAAAATAAGTCATTAGGAGAGAAAAAATTTAGAGTGATTGTAATTTCTTTAGCCGATATATCTTTCTTTGTAAACATTTCAAGAAAATAATCAATAAAATCTATATCAATTCATATTCAAATGGTTTAGTTGAGTAAAATCTAGTGAGGGGTGTAGTGTGGGATTTCCTGCAACTACATAATGGCGCTAGAAACAAGGACTGAAGAAGATTGAAGATCGGAGATTGCAGTTAAAATCGTTTAAATCAAGAAAATGAGAAAGGAAAATGTTAAATCAGATGAAGTAGAGGAGTTTAGAAACAAGGAATATAATGAAGATATGGAGTACAATTCAATTACAAAAGCAATGATTAATGAATTTCATGAAAATATTAGAGGAAGGATACATAAACGAGATTTTGAAGGAAAGAAGATTATAGATGAGGAGAAGACATCGTCTTTGAAAGAATAGGAAAAAAAAAATAACGCTCACAAAGACAGAAGTACCTAAACAAGGATCGAATCATACATCTCCATTAGTGATTACAATAAACGTATGCAAAATGAAGAAGAACCGGCAAAAGCGGCGGAAGAATGGGCAATAAATAGGACTTTGGTGGATACAGGAGTTTGGTAAGCATCATGTTTTACCATACTTACAAAAAATTAGGATATAAAGATAAAGAAATGATTTTGAAGATATTATATCCATGGTTTTGGTAAATCTATAACAAGACCTAAAGGAGAAATAAAATTGCGAATTGCTTCAGAAATCGAAACGCAGTGACCATGAGTGTAGTGGATATGGAATCTCCATACAACATGTTTTTAGGGAGACCATGGATACATGCAATTAAAGCCGTAGCATCAACATTTCATCAGTGTATTAAATTTCCTATGCCAATAGGAATTGGTGAAATTAGAGGAGATATTGATAAAGGAAGAATATATCATCAAGACGAAGTAAAGCATTGTGAAGAACGAGTGAAGAAGCGAAAAGATCGCAAGAAGATAATAAAAGCAGCTAAAAAAGAAGAGTAATTTAGAATTTATATGATAAAAGCAAAGGAAGGAAAAGGGAATACCTAAATCTCTGAGAAGAGAATGAGTTCGCGAAGGAGATGAAAGGACCAACCCCCATGGCGAATCAAGAGCAAGTTATGTCGCAATGAACAAACAAAAGAAGTGAATATTGAACCGAAAAAGAACCCAAGATGCTAAAAATTGGGACTAAAATGGAGACAGATGAAGAAAGAAGAACCGTTGATTTGTTGCGAGATTACAAAGATATCTTCGCATGGGATATGGATGAAATGCCTAGAATAGATCCGTCTGTGGCGTGTCATAAATTAGAAATTGACAAAAATATAATACCATTCAAGCAAAGAATTAGAAAGATCGCAACAGCATATCATCCACAAATAGAAGAAGAATTGCAGAAGATGCTAGATGCAGGAATTATTAGGCAAGCAAAATATCCAGAATGGATAACAAATATGGTTATAGTTCCAAAGAAGAAAAAAAGAGATAAGAATTTGTATAGACTTTTACTGATCTAAATAAAGCTTGCCCTAAAGATAGTTTTCCATTACGAGATATTCCACAATTGGTTGAATCACGGCGGAAATGAAAGAATATCATCTTTGGATGGATACAAAGGCTACAATCAGATTCCTCTCATTGAAGAAGATCAAGAACATACTGCCTTTTTGCCCCGAGAGGATTATATTGTTACACAAAAATGCCATTTGGCTTGCGAAATGCTGGAGCAACGTATCAAAGAATGGTAGAAAAGGTGTTCGCGAGATGGACACACAAGACATTAGAAGTTTATGTAGATGATATGCTAATAAAAAGCAAGAAGGCAGAAGATCACGTGCAAGATCTGAAAGAGATTTTTGAACAAATGAGACATTTCAACATTAAAGTAAATCCAGAAAAATGCACCTTTGGTGTTGCGTCTGGAAAATTTCTAGGTTACATCGTATCAAAAGAAGGAATACAGGTTGACCCAGACAAAGTACAAGCAATTCGCGATATGCCAACACCAGCGACAGTAAAATATGTGCACAAACTAAATGGATTATTAGCTTCGCTAGGACGATTCATCTCGCGATCATCTGATAAATGCAAGCATTTTTTCAACATACTTAAGAAGGGATCGAAATTTAAATGGACAGATGAATGCGAGAAAGCTTTACAAGGGATAAAAGAGCATCTAATGGATATCTCAATTCGCAAAAGCGAGAACTGTGGAGAAGAATTATTAATTTATCTTGTGACGACCTCGCATGCGTGGAGCGGTATTATGCGAGTGGACGCCGGTGGAGAAACCGATCTATTACATCAAGAAACCTTCAATGCTTTGCAACGGAATTACTCAAAATTGAAAAACTGATCTTAGCATTAGTTTATGCAACATTCAAACTCCGCATATATTTTGAGGCACATATAATTAAAGTGGTGACAAGAATACCAATCGAATCAGTAATGAAAAATTCGAAAAGATCGGGAAGAGTTGAGAGATGGAATGCTCAAATCAGCCATTGCAAACTCAAATATGAAATTTTGTCTTCAACAAAATCACAAGTTGTCGCAGACTTTCTAGCAGAATTTCCTTTGGAAGAAGACGAAGCAGTAGAAGAAATGATGGATGTAGAAGAAGAACACGGAGATCCAAAAGACTTGTTAACTGAGCCAAATAGATGGGAAATATTAGTAGACGGATCATCAAACAGAGAAGGTAATGGAGTGGGAATTGTTATGATCTCGCCAGAAGGCAACAAAATAGCTTTTCTTTGGGGCTGGAGTTTGCATCAACCAATAATGAGACAGAATATGAGGCTATAATTCATGCATTACGGTTTGCGATAGAAATGAAATTGGAAAATGTGAGAATTACCAGCGACTCGCAGTTAGCCATTTGCCAAATAAAAGGGAATATACTACAAATGAATCATCTTTGCAAAAGTATAAGAAACTTGTTGGCGAAATACATCGCAATGAGATACAAGAATAAAATGGAGGCATATATCAAGGAGAAATAATATACTTGCGGATGCTTTTGCCTTTATATCAAGTATGATGACAGATCCGACTGCGAGAAATATAAAAATACAAACACTTCTAACACCATCAATTGATAAGGAGGAAGAACAAGAGGGCGATGTAATGATAATAGAAGATGGAGCATAAATACTTTGCGAAGAAGATTGGAGAGCAGAGCTTCATGCATATTTGATGAAAGGGGAAACACCAAGAAATATATTAGAGGCACACAAGTTAAAAAGTCGTGCAACAAATTACGAATTAATAGATGGAATACTATACCACGATCTTTCAATGGACCTTCACTCAGATGCTTAACAAGAAAGGAAGGGGAAATCATATTGAAAATGTTTTACAGTGGGGATGCTGGTAATCATAGTGGCGGAAGATCTTTAGCACACAAAGCAAAAATGCAGGGTTATTACTGGCCGTATATGCATGAGGACGCGAAACAAATATCAAGGCGTTGCGAGGATTGCCAAAGGCATGGGAAGAAGATACATGCACCAGGAGCTCTGTTAAGTTCTTCAACAAGTGTTTGGCCATTTGGAAAGTGGGGATTAGACATTGTGGGACCATTTTTACCAGGAACAGGGCAGAGAAGATATTTAATTGTCGCTACAGATTACTTCACAAAATGGGAAGAGGTGAAAGCGGTACAACACATTCGCGATAAAGATGTCTTTACTTTCATATTCGAGAATATTATATGCAGATTTGGGATTCCCACTTACAGGTTGGTATCGACAATGGGAAACAGTTTGAAGGACAAAATATAGAGTTCTTTGCTTAATGCATTTCGAGATACGGTGTGGAAAGTCAACTCCTCTATACCCGCAGGCTAATGGCCAAGCAGAAGCGACAAATAAAACAATTGCAGACATATTGAAGAAGAAGATAGAAGGACACAATAAAGGATGGTGCGAACAAGTGCATAATGCAGTATGGGCTTACAATACAACCAGGAGAGAAGCTACAGGAATGTCACCCTTTTGTCTAACATATGGAGTTGAAGTCACTCCCACATAAGTTATGATTCCAACAACAAAGAAAGAAGCTTGGGAGAAAAATCTTAGTGCGGGTAATATTTTAACTAAGTTGGACGAATTAGAAGAAAAAAGAGAGAGAGTACTACAACATATGGAGAATTATCAACGGAGATTGGCTAGAGAATATAATAAACGAGTCAAGATACGTGAATTTCAACCAGGAGACTTGGTACTGCGAGAAACACCTATATATCAGCGAGAAAGTGGTGGCAAGTTGGCAAGAAAATGGGATGGACCCTATATAGTCAAGGAGATAGTTGGCACAGGGGCGTATAGATTAATGGATCCTGAAGGCAAAGATGTAGGACAAAGATTAAATAGGCCATGGAATAGGTTATATCTCAAGAAATTTTACCCGTGAATGATGGATGGAATGAAATGAACTTGGATGAAATAATTTTTGAGACAGATTGATTGATTTCGCGAAGACCTCGCAAACAAAATACAAGAATGAATGATTGAATGGATTGACAAAATGATAGAGTGAGTGAATGGGACGAACCTTTATGGCGTACACCCTAGTTCGCGAATGATACTTCGCAAGAGGCAAATGTAAGACCTAAAGTACGTCATATAAGGGGGTATCTCTTGACATGGCTCAGGGGGAAGGTTACACCGCTCCTGAAGCCTGAGTCATGGAAATTTGGGGCCCATGAAAGCCTATCCGGGAGAGATACCTTGGATTTCCAACTATATATAAGGTTATACCCTGGTTGGACGCCCGAGGGTCTCTTCCAAGGAGCTCGGCGTATGACCAAGGCGCCGAGGTACACGGTTGAGTCAAGAGTGCGGGGAGCATGGAACTTCCTTACCACTCTTGACAAGTCTTGGCACATGCCGCACTCACCAAGAAAACTCCACTTAGGTGCAAGCTTCGTAACCATAAACCATATAGGTATAAGGGGATAAGAGGCTGCGAAAACAAGCAGTTGTTGCTAAGACCAGGATGGGAGGAGCTAGTCTTGTATGGCCGATGTAAGCCTCCTTGAAGGGGCAACCAAGGAGAAGATAAGGGCGGCACCCTCCATTAGGGAGAGTGTCAAAAGACGCAAAATGTCATGAGGCTCTATTTTCGCAAGGAAATTTAGGCTTGTCATATTTGTGCAATGATCCTCAAAGATGCGAAATACTAACATGAAGGTAAGGCGAGATCAATGGGTTTGTATATGAAATGTACAAACGTCCTGCGATTTCGTCGCAAAGACGACAATGTCACGGGATTTTATGTTCGCAAGAATATTTAAACCTGTTATATTATCGCAAGTAAAATATCCTGCAGAGGCAAAAATACTTGTGAAATGATAAGACAAGGTCAATGGGTCATTACATGAGAATGTAAAGACGTCCTGCGATCTTGTCGCGATGAGGGATGGCTAAATAAGACCTTTAATTAGGAAGGCAAAATAAGACCATACAATTAATGATAAGACAAGATCAATAGGTTTCTTCATTATGAAAAAATCCTGCGATCTTGTCGCAATAATACATTTCAACAAAAAAGGTAAAAGAACATGCTTGCGAGATTATAAGTGCGAGGCAAGATATAAATAATAAGAGTTAATCATCAGGGAATTTATCCTCCAAATCAAAAGAAGTACTTCAACAGAAATTCAAAAGCATCCTACGCAAAATGTCGTCCAATTAAAGAAGTTTAAATAAAAATGCAAAATTACAAAAATAATTCAATTCTCCACATCAACTCTCTCGACAACAGGAGATGTTACTGGTTCTTCAACAATTTTGTCAGCTTCTTTTTCACCAGTTGGATGATTTACATCAGAAGTTTCTTCATTTGGATCCTTATTAAAAATTTCATTATTAGCGACTTCTTCGCAGCTTTGATAATCATAATCACTGTCAGGGGAATTGGGAACTTCATCATCACTTACTTCCCGAGAGGTGCAAAGATACGGATCAAGAGATTTAGATAGCAAAACACCATTCACAAGAACTTCTAGCTTTAAGATGAAGTTGACGAAGGAGCGCCTTCTGATTTTTACTCTCTATATCTTTGTAACCGCACATATAGTTGAACCTTCTTTCTGCTCTGCCGCGAGAATGCATAAGGGAAGTAACAAGCATTTTATTCTCCTTGCGAATTTTTGAGTGGTCGGATTTCAAAGAAGTAAGGGAGGAATGAAGATTTTTCTCAGACTCTGCAAAACAAAGAATAAAAGCAAAAATATTATAACAAACAAAAATTATGAAGCACCGATGAAAGAAGAAATAGATGAGGCAGTCAACTTTTATGACTAACTTCCTTTTGCGAGATAAGGTGTTGGGTTAACGCCGAACAACTATTCTCCAGTTGATCCATGGCGATATCAAAGTTATCTCCAACTAATCCTTTCAAACGAGCTTGCAAATTTTTCTCGTTAGAAATAAGTGTGGCATTTTCTTTTGCGAGGGAAGAATTGGATTTCTCCAATTGGGAACATTGATCTTTGAGTTGGTTTGCTTTTACACTTAAAGTTATTCTACCTGGATGAGTTTACTTTCTCGACAGAACTTCTTCAAGATTATTTCTCCGTGAACAAGTGATTGTTCTTGCTCTTTACACAATTTTTGACAAATATCATCTTTGTGAATAACCCGACACCTTGTTTAAAAAGGATTCGCTTCTCTTGAGAAAGAATTCCATTCTCATCTAATAAAGTTTCCAACTTTAAATTAGCTTTAGTCAAAGAATACGAGAGGCGAGATAAGTCACTACTTAACAAGTCGTGTTTACGAGCTAAACAACATTTTCTTTAGAAAGATTATCTATTTGGTCAACGAAGATATGTATGAAGATTATCTAATTGGTTATATTGCTCCATCCAAGAATCTTTATCAACTTGAACTTCTTCAACAAAAGAGATTCCAACCCGATATATCTCCATTTTTCGTTTACGGTTTAAAAGCTTGAAGGGTGAACAAGGACTTGAGTCTTCAAAAAAAATAAAAAAAATAAAAAAAAAAATAAAAAAAAAAAATGTAGAGGCAAAATGTACCTTTTAAGTCTTCATTCTTCTTGCGAAGATTGTCGTGATCTAGTGAAATGTTGAGAAGATTGTTCTTTAAGATCTTAACTTGCTCCAAAGATGTTCACACAAAGTGTCGGAGCCAAAGTATTTATTCAAGGATTCAAAAAACACAAGACTTGATAGGAGCAATGGAGGTTTTCTTAACATCATTCATGACATCCGATAAAACTTTAAAAGCTACATCTATCCCTTCTAAGTTTTCTTTGGTAAGAGGGATAGACTCGGAAGAGGAGGAGGGAAAAGTTGAATCATTCTTGGTCATAAGAATGCCAGCTGAAGAAGTCTGGTCAACAGGTGAAGGAGAGATAGAAGTGTTAAGAGAAAAAGTTAAGAGGGGTACACTTTGAAGAATTTCATTCACATAAAACTCGGGAATTGATTTATCCTGCGAGGATATCGCAGGAGAAGGGGAGTTATCTTGAAGAGAAGGAGTTGGTTTATCTTGCGGGATAATCGCTAGAAGAGATGACTCGTCTTGCAAAGGCACAACAGGAGAAGAAGCAAGTTTGAATCAGGAAAGGAAACAGAAGGTGCGACAGGCTTAGAGTGGCGATGCCTCTTGGGAGATCTACCATCATTTTTGTCATCCTGCGAATTACAAGTTAAGTAAGAAACAGAGGCAACAATATTGTTATTAAAAGAGTAAATATTTCTTAAATACCTTGCCACTCGCGGGCTTCCTTTTTTTTTTTTTTTAGAAGCAAAAGGATTTCGATTTTGAACTGAAGGATTGTTAGGGTTCATAACGGTGAACTTGGTCTGTGGACTTGTCTTTCTTTGAAATAAAAATGGTAGGAGAAACATTAAAAGAAGAACAATATTCAAATAAAATACAATAAGAGAGATCAATCATGAAATAATCAATATTAGTAGAATCAGCAGACCTTGAGGCCATAGAAACAAAGAGCAGGAGAATTATAGTAGGAAGACGATGAAGGAAAAAAGCGAGAGAAAAGTTGCAACTGAGAAAGAAGATGAAGTAAAAGAAGAGAAGAATTTTCAAAGGAGACTCCTCTTTAAATAGACGGAGAAGAGTAACCTAGGAGGAACCGGTAAAAAATAAAGTCTCGAGATACGTGTAAACGGTCATTCCTAATTTCACGGAATCCTGTCGGTAAAGGAAAAATGAGCAGAAAATAAACGGTTGCGACATATCGAAACATCAATTCTCATGACATTCTCTACTTCGCAGAGAATACATGAGAAGAGGCAAGATGTAGGACCAGAATATCGCGACATCTATATTTGTGAGAATAATAAATGACAATACTTTAAGGAATCGCAAGGAAGAAAAATCAATGACGATCGCTGACGGATAATGACGGCGGAACATGAGAAAAGCGTGAATACTTGGCGAGATTTAGAAGTGTCGCGAAGACAAACACTTATACACTCGCGACACTTCGCGAAGGATTCCCGAAAATAAAGGACAGCTTAGCTGTCATCCATTATGTAATACCCTATATAAAGGGTCGAGTAAGTCTGTTGAAGGAGAGGTCTCTTTGAATGGAAAAATAAGTCATTAGGAGAGAGAAAATTTAGAGTGATTGTAATTTCTTTAGCTTTCGATCTATCTTTCTTTGTAAACATTTCAAGAAAATAATCAATAAAATCTATATCAATTCATATTCAAATGGTTTAGTTGAGTAAAATCTAGTGAGGGGTGTAGTGTGGGATTTCCTGCAACTACAAAACTCTTGACTCAAACTTGAAAGGTATGTCGATGTCGATAAAAGAGCCTAATAAGATTGTTGCAACATATGCCTCGTTGAGTCTCTCTCAGTGATGGTTTTCGGTTTTCCTTCTTCTAAAAAGGATCATCATGATATGTTTGAAAGTCTTGTTGACAATGACAAGGAACTAGATGCAGTGGAAATATAATTTTGTTTCACAGTTCTAAGGCTCTTTTTAATTAGTTTTTTCTTTATTTTATTTTTTTTATTTTTTTGATCTCTTGTGTTTTTTCACTTGTAAATGTGTGCACACGGCTTGTGTGTTCTTCAATATCATTATCTTTGCCGACGAAAAAAAAGTAACCCACAACGATAAAATCGTTTTGAGTTCGGAATTTGTCGGCACCTAAAGTTCTGCCTCTTGTAGTTAAAATAGCTCTCCGGGGACGATTTCCAAGTGAGTATTAGCTACCCGCTAATTCACAATCGATTCTAAATTTTGGCTAGTTTTAAGTCTGATTCTCCCGAATTTTGGCAGGTCCCAAATCCGATTTTCCCGCATTTTGACTAACACGACCGACTTTCCCTAGCTTGATGCTAATGGCAATATATGTTATCACCAGGACCAGTGGCGGAGCCAGCCCACGGCAAGTGTGGGCAGTTTCCTACCTTGCTGGGCCGGCTCCCAAGCCTTATTTCCCCCAATTTATATGAAAAATTAAAATTCCAAGCCTTTTTATATATGCCTTATTGCCTAGCATACCCTTAAAAAATCTTGACTCCCCATAGCAAAATTTTTGCCTCCTCCCCTGACCAGGACTCTAACAGGGGTTAGTCAATTGGGATTAGTAGAGACATTCAGAGACTTTTTATGCAAAAGATTTTGGGTGACTCTCCGTGAGTTTAGAGATTTTGAGAGACTCTCTGAATGATTTTCAAGGAATTCTGGTGATTCATTGAGACAATAAACATATATGAATTTCATCTTACATACATGAGACAAATAATATATTTACAGGGGGTTAGTCAATTGGGATTAGTAGAGACATTCAGAGACTTTTTATGCAAAAGATTTTGGGTGACTCTCCGTGAGTTTAGAGATTTTGAGAGACTCTCTGAATGATTTTCATGGAATTCTGGTGATTCATTAAGACAATAAACATATATGATTTTCAGCTTACATACATGAGACAAACAATATATTTATTTATTTTGATATTTAACCCTTCTTCTATTCTATTAGGCTGAAAAACATGTTTAAAATTTAGGACTAAACCCGGTGTGAAAAACTGGTCAAGTCCCTCCTGTACGAGCTTCTAGTTCCATCAAGAAGCATATAAGACACATGTTTAATGTCTGAATGTACGGAACAAACTTCATTAGAAACACTCAAATCCATATTTTATTGTTTCGAATTCTGGGTCCTTTCTATATGCAACCTTATAAAAGAAATGTTACGGTGTGCATAAGTTTGACCACGGTTGGGAAAGAGGTGCAAAAATTCATCATGTGGGGAAGAAAATGTTTTACAGTCAATGCACTATAGTGATGACATTGAATCTTTCATGATTACAGTCATTTATATGGCCTACAATTCCCTACAGTGGCTTGAATCTTTCATGATTACAGTCAAACTCTTCAACCACCTCTAACCAGTCGTCTATCTGCCTTCAAAAGACGGTATAACGAATAGAAATGAAATTCACACTAGCTACTCACCTTTTTTTTTTTTTTGGCGGGTGGAGGCATGTTATATTTTTAACTGTCTTTTTCCAAATCAGCTTGCATTCTGGCCAACAATTTTTTTGCAAATGCAAGCATCGAACCAAATCATACTTTCAAGACTGAAACTGTCCTGGGAATGGAAGTGAGAAGCAGTGTTTTAGCTTTGGCTGATGCCGCGGGCCCGCGGGGAGAAGAGTCCACCTAAACTTCGCTAATATTGTCCTTAATAATTGGGATGCTATGTTTGTTTGATTTTCTGTAATCTTTTATTTTTCTTAATCTACCCCTGGTAGATCTTGTGTATATTCTCCTTTCTTCAATAAAATTTCTTTTCCGATCAAAAAAAAAAAAAAAACATCAACAGGAGCGTGCTCCCTAAACCCTACCACTACTTTGAAAAGAAACAAAAACATATTGAATAGCCAGTCTAACAGTGCTGAACTGTTATTACACCTTACAAGGGCCATCTTATATATTTAAGTAGGTGTGGAATTGGAACTAGCATACAGAGGACATGAAATATATTCTAAAGGGGAATTTTTTTTCTAGCCCAATTCTCTATTTTTTTATATATGAAACCCAACATTAAAATCCTATATACGAAGAACCCATATTTATTTATTAGTAGGAGTTGATTACATAAATAACCTTTTATTAAGTAAATTAATTTGTTTATGTTTTAGTCGTAAGATAACACAAATTAATCCTAAAATTACTCCATAACTAATTCATTTGACTTCTTAGCATAATTCACTCCTAAAATATCTCTCTACCTAACGTTTGTTGTTTCTTTCCCAAAAAAAACTTGCCTAAATATTTCATTTTATCACATTTATTTGTTATCCCATAGCTTCTTGTGCAACCAACTAAACAAAATCTAATTATCACCCTTGTAGATTTATAAAAATTCCAGTTTTTAAAAGTCATTATCAATCAAACCCAATTATCACCGATGAAGGTTTAGGAACCAGTTTTCACAAGTCATTATCAATCAAACCCAATTATCACCGATGAAGGTTTACGAAAATTCCAGTTTTCACAAAACGCTATTCGGTGAAACTTCCCATTTTCACACTAATTATATTTGCTGAAAATTTTAGTTTTCAGTGAAAACTTTAATTTTTATTCCTAACAATATAGTGTGGTTGGTGAAATAATAATTTTTAATGAAAATTATAGCTTTTACCTATGATAATCGCAATTATCCTCATCCTTCACCGGTAATTAATATCAAGCGAGATCGTTAGAAATTTAGATTTCTTACTCTTTTGCACTGAGACAGCTTCGTTTCTCCATTGGCTATATCGGAATCTTCCATTACAGATGACTCATCGTAAAATAAGGACTCCATAGTACTGTCGTCAAAATCCGGAAGGCATTTTTTTTTTGCGTGATGATCACAATGAATCAACATCCACTTTGTTTTTGCACATTTGTCGTCCACTGGATTTTGAGTGTGGAGAATTTTTTGATCTGGGAGAATTCTCTGATTAGTTTTGTCATATGTCCCGGTGGTTTAAGATAATGATGACATTCTATTCTATCCATGGTGAGAGAAGAGAGATCAACTTTGAAAGACATTAAACGTGGAATTTAGATACGTGTAGTTATTGACCTGCCTAAAATATTGGTAGACAATCGCTAACCAATTAATTGACCCGCCAGAAATATTAGTAATTAAGTCAAGAAATTAATTGACTGTGAATTTTGGGTGAATATCTTCTTCCCGAATTTGTTAGTAAAAATAAGTGGTTAAAGGGTGTTTTAGTCATGACGAATATTTGAGATTTTAAAGTCAATCCAAAACTATTATTTTTAACCGTAGATCTTACATTTTGGGTTACAAATACATATTATGTTAATGACGGGTTTATAGAAGAGAGAGGCATCAAATTTGGGTTCCTCAGAAATTTCCACCAACCCCAACACAATGATGCATATTATCTCGTCAAAAACATGACATTTTAGGAAATACTAAAACTCATTGCAAAAGTTCAAACGTCTTGGTGATGTTGAGTAAGAACGTAAAATTCAGCTCGTATGAACGACCTCCAAGTCCAAGATCACTTCCCAAAAATGAATTATAAAATCAGGGTAAGATATCTTTTTATTTTGTAAACTAGTATAGCAGGCATGCGCGATGCGCCTGCCGATACATTTGTTTCGTAATTTTGTTATCTCCATGCAGTAATCAACGGTCAAAGACAACAATCGGTCAACAATCAATGCCTAGTGTTCACTCATCGAAGAACATCTTAACTATATACATATACATCCTAAAAAAACAACGATCAAACGAAATACATGTACAATAATCATCAATCGTTTTACAAATACTCTCTCCGTCTCTAATTAGATGAAGTACTGTAGAAATTGACAAATTTTAAGGCGGAGGAAAGTGAAGTATATTTAAGTATTTTTTACAATTATACCCTTATGGGCAATAATTAGTAAAATTTAGAAACGATTTATCTCTTAAAATATACCACGGTTTTTATAAACTTTATACCGTTGAAAAGCATTTTAAAACACCTACGCAACGAATATAAACATGACTATCAAATTATACATATTTCTTATAAAAAAAATAATCAATTAAAAGGGTAGTTTTAGAAATATCCCCTTGGTTAGTGAAATAGCTCATCTATTTGTGGACAAAACTAAAAACCAAATAGCTCATCTAATTAGGGACGGAGGGAGTATTATTGTATTATCTCCACAGACTCCTTTATATACCTTCCTAAACCTCCTTGGCCAAGAATGTTTTCTCGCTAAAATCATCAGCAGCAAGTTGGTCTCACCAAGAAAATCTTTTCAGTTGCTTTACCTTACAGACCTCCCAGTCCCAAAAATTAAATTACAAGTATACCTTTATCACTTCCAGTTAGAATCCCAAGTATTGATTGATGGGGAACTGTAAAGAAAAGGAAGAATGAGTTATTGGCGAGGCTGCGTCACATGTATATCAGTAAAAAGGAAATCCGAGCAATACTGAATAATCGTACCATCAAACGAAAATTGAAGGAAAAATATAATTAAGTAATCTCGGATTGCCTGCCAATGGAATTCCTTGCATTCATAAATATCAACTTTAGCAATCTACTAATCTAAGCGAAGAAGATGTCAATCCAATCCATTAATTTAAGTTGTTTGTCAAGCTATGTAACTAATAAAGCGTAACAGAACCGAAGTTCAGGCATAATAAGTTAGGGTACGAAGTGCAGCTCTGCCTACTAATCAACAACACACATGAATAGAAAACCTTCCGTATGATGCACAGATAAGCATAAAATGAATGATTCAGAATTAGCTGATAATTCCAGTCATTGACTCATGCGCCGATGACAAACAGTAGCTAATCCAAGGATCTATAAGACTCGAACTAACCTGTACGTACCTATTATCTCACATATGTTTTTACTTGTTCCGAAACTCAATTTACCATAGACCCTGTTGTTCTCATTATGATGCTTAACGCCAAACTTATGTTTTACTTTATTTTCGATTAGAAAAGGTATTAACGCATCAATGCTAACCTTCTTCGCATTTCAAGGACCACTGCTATGTCTATGTATCTGGTAATCCGACTTGTTGCTACCTGTCATAAAATCATACACTCATTATCAAACGCTAATCAGTGTTTGCGCTTGTCTCATATGATTAACAATACACAATTTTAGGTTTGTAGCTGATCTATTTTTCAGGGGTTTCTGTTTTTGTGCAGAGACAATTTCATCATGGGAATTGTTAGGGCGTTTATTGTTGAAGTGGTGCTGATTTCTGTTCTTGATTTTGCAAAACCAATTTTTGTTCTCCTTCTATTTTCAATCAACTCCATTTCGAAATCACCAATTTCATCATGGTAAGGTACTTGTTTAAATCAATGATGCAAATGGTGGCGACGATTTCGTAATTGTTGATTGGTTGTGGCAGAGATGTGTTTACGGCAATGGAGGCTGCAAAATTAGGGTAAACAGAGAAGGTCTCTACAACTTTAGCTCTTTTTAGGGCTTGGGCTTTCATTTGGGCCATCAATTGTTGATGGGTGATCCTTTTATACTAGGGTTTCTATGTGGGGATTTCTAAAGGAATTTTATGTAAGGGTTTCTAAGAGCGACTGCAGTGGTGCGACTAAACCCAAAGATCAAAGACCAAAAAAAAAAGACCAAATTTTAGTTTGGTCCGTCAGATGCAAAGGGGGCGAGTAAATTTAGTCGAGCGGGGAGTATAAGTTCGCCTGGTGCGGGGAGTAAATTTAGAGCGACTGCAGTGGGCGACTATACCCATTTTTTTGGTCTCAGAACCAGGCGTAGCGGGACGGACCATCGACCAAATACCGGACTAAATGAACAGGTGGCGAGTATATTTGGTCGGGACCAAAGACTAAACCCAAATATAGTCGAGCGGTGATATAGTTTACGCCCCAAAACCAGGCGGTGATATAGTTTACGCCCCACACCCGGCGGGCATATAGTTTACGCCCCACACCAAGCGGGGGTAAAATGTTCGCCCCACATTTTTTTTTTTTTTTTTTTTTTTTGTTCAGGCGAACATTATATGTGATCCTGGTGTGGGGCGAACATTATATGTGATCCCCACACCAGGCGGACATTATATGTTCGCCCCATTATTTTTTTTTTTTTTTTTTTTTTTTTTTTGTCGGGCGGGGATAAAGTTTACGCCCCATACCAAAGTAACTTATACTCCCGCTCGACTAAATTTACTCGCCCCCACTGCGTCATACGACGGACCAAACTAAAATTTGGTCTTTTTTTTTGGTCTTTGATCTTTGGGTTTAGTCGCACCACTGCAGTCGCTCTAAGGGATTATATGTAAGGGATTACCTTGTATTTGGGTTATGTATAACAAATTGTTGTGCATAATATTCTATATTTATAAAATTATCTTTACCGATCAAAAAAAAAAATTTTAGGTTTGTAGCTTTATATCAGGTTACAAATAGCTAGCTCGCGCATTTTACACTGCTAACATTAAAGTTTTCGACTCTTAAAATATTTTTGAGCGAGGTTAACACACCGCCACATATGTTCAAGGCAGTAAATTTCCCAATTTCCATTAAGAGTAAAAACTATTGAGGAATAAGGAGACGTTTAGATGCATACCAATATAACATGTAAGAGATCTGACTTAGTTTGCTGTTCAACTCTTCAGTTATAAATGAAAACTTGTGTCGAGAAAGTGAAACTTGGCTGGAAACCCACTTAGCTTAAGTGCATTAACAAATAACAATTTCCAAATGTTGAAGGTAATGTTCTTCCTAGAAAATTCCAATCTAACTAAAGATATTAAAGTTCTTGAAGAGAAAAAAAATCCCAGGAATTCCTCCACTGAATTAGTTTAATGGGAATTATAAATTAATGAAATTATAAAATTCTGATTTAAGTATTTCTGGATATCAAAAGAAAATGAATTTGAAGAAATTTAACCAAATAAAATTCACAAACATTAAAAAATTTCAGAACAATTTAGGTTTGATAACATTTAGAAACATTAAGAATGACAGATAAATCCAAATTTCAGAAATTTAAAGATCAATTAAGCAAAATTCGCAAGTGCAACAGAACAAATTAGAGTTCTTTATCCACGCAATAAACACCAATGTGATGGTCTATACTTACGATTAACTGCTCTTTATCCTCCTTCTTTTTCTTCTTCTTCTTTTTTTCTTCTTCTTCTTCTTCTTCTTCTTCTTCTTCATATCAACTTCTCGATTTGTGTGTGTCATCCTTCTTCTTCATATCAACTACTACCACATTTGTCACTATATCATCACCACCACCTCCATTACCAACTTTTTCTGAAGATGATGAAGAAATATTAATAACAGATTACCTATTTGAAGTTACGATGGCAGGATTCGAACTCGGAGTCGTTATGTCAACATTTTACAGGTCTATCCTTGCTACATTTCCTTTTTTACGTAACTTTCAGAAAACAAAATTAAAAATCCGAAGGGGTATTTTTGTGATGTGAAAAAGTTTCACCAAAATCAGGCTTCACCAAACAATTAGGTCTTTTCTTTATATTAGTATATAAGATTTGTTTGTGTAGTTTTCTCAAACATCCCAAAGTATTTTAATATATCTCCATTTTGGTTTTCATTGTTTATATGATAGATATTGAATGTGCACTAATTAAAATGAAAGGTTATCTTTTATACAAGTTATCGATGGCGAAATGAAAATGGCATAAAATTAGTTACTAGGCAGTGTCATTGTAATTACATGGACTCATGATTCATAAATGCACCAGGCCGCACAAAAGTTATTGATTTTGAATTACAATAGACAAATAACACCTTCTTTTTCTTTTGTTTTTTGTTTTTCGGAAGTTCGAAACAACATACAGTACCATTATCATATGAATCAAGCTTATTTTTGGGCGGAGTCAAACACTAAAATGTTGGGTTTAACGGCTAACATGATGATAGCTTTATGGGACTCATATTTCTATCGACCGTTCTGAGTTGGATTTGAGATTTTGGGTGGATGTTTTCTTTAATTTTTCTTGGCTTTTTTTGTTCCCTTCTTTAGGTGATCGATTCCTAATTCGGTCTCCCTTTTTTGTATTGGTTGTATTTATTGGGTTGAGATACCCTTAAGTACCTCTTTTTCAATGAATCTTTTCCTATTGACCGATCAAAAAAAAAAAAAAAAAAAGTCCACAAATTTTTTTTTTTTTGGCTAGTAGATAAAACCTGGATATCTCAATATCATATAATTTTACTTTAAATACCACAGCCTTCTTTGTACAGGGGTAACTAGAAGGTACAAAAGTCCATTATGAAAAAGGGAAGATGTAGTATTAGTATCTAGCTAGTTAATATCATATGTTCGTGGTGATTATGAAATATGACTAACTAATTTAACCTAATTGCATACTCTACTCCTCATTAGTAACTCTTCCTATATCTTTCATGCGTTTGGAAATGCATGTTCTTGTCGTGATAGCTAACTCGTAGGTATGCGTCATCATAGACTTAACCCAATCTTTAATCATAATTCCAAAAAAAAATCAAAATCATCATGAATAACAAAATTCACTCACCTCCAAACGACTCTTAAAGAAACGTAAAAGAAAAAAAAGAAAAAAAAACAGTTCCAAATGACACTTTTCCCGATACATCGTAAACTGATTGTGTATCCAAAACCATACATCGTAACAGTATCGTAAGTCATGTAACTGATTGAGTCCCTCCCATACGAGTTTTCTAGTTCCCCCACTGGCACAAATTTATCATTAAGAAGCATATAAGACGCATGTTTCAGGTCTGAAAGTAGGGAACAAACTTCATTAGAAAGACTCAAATCTACATGGTTACTGTTCAGAATTACTGAAGAACACTAATTTGGAATTCTGGGTCCTTCTTATATGCAACCTTAATACCTTATAAAAGAAAAGTTACAATCTGCATTAGCTTGGCAAAGAAAAATCATTGTAGATAACACTTGGGAATTTTGCTTTAATTATCATTGTATTTCTTTGTATAATGGGGTAACTGGAAAAGAGGTACAAAATTCATTATGGAAAAAAGAAAAAGTACTATAGTCAAATGTGATATGTATGTTTGGTAGTGATGAGATTAAAGTTTTCAAGTACTAACTGCCACCAACATTATTTACCTGGCCTACGTTAATTGCTTTAATCTTGTTAATCTTTATGATTACGGTCAAACTCTTGTTCAACCATACTTCAAACCACCAAAAATTGGGAGCATATCATGGTTTGTGAACGATGATATTTGAGTGCAAAAACCGTGAAACTTTTTTTGATGATATTCGAGTACAAAATGGGTAAATGTTTTTGCACTTTTAGTATGAGCTTGGTCCATTAACTCCTAGATGATTAGGGGAGGAGTTGTGTCCAAGTGAGATCAAAGGACAGTATAACGACTAGAAATAAAATTCATGCCACTTGCAGACTTTCTAGTCACCTATTGTTTGGTTAGACTTTCTAGTCAAGATTAAATTCATTATTGGATATCAGTATCGTTATCTTGATTGACACAAACAAAAAAAAAATGTAAAATGTTATGGTTAGATATCAAAAATAGATCGAAACCCATTAACGTTATAGTTAGATATGGAAAATCGATTATGAGATTCTTAGTTACAGAAGAAAACATATAAAAACCCGAGAAAAACATAAAATACATCGAAAAAGTATGCTAACAGTGACATGTATTACATCGAGACAGCCACGTCAGATCAGCTGTCAATCAAAGCTGTTAAGCAGCTGGTCACCTAGCAGGGTTGCGGATCATTTTCCAAAACTAAATTACAAAATCTATTTTGTTCACTTATGATTTGTAAATTTGTGTTATTAGTTTCCTCAAACATCTCAAAATATTTTAATATATCTCCATTTTGGTTTTCATTATTTTTTGGATAGACATTGAATATGCACAATTAAAATGAAAGGTTATCTTTTATACTAAAAGTTATCAGATGGCGAAATGGAAATGACATAAAATTAGTTACTAAGAAAGTGTCATTGTAACTACATGGACTCATGATTCATACATGCACTAGGATGCACACAAGTTAGTTTTGAGAAAACTAGATTTGGGGCAACAATCATAATCCGTAGATAATGAACATAACTTATTTACTGATTGTACAACCGATAGATAATAAATATCACTTATCTACCAAGTATTCTTCTCTATTAGCAAATAAGAGTATAATCGGTAGGTAAAGTATTATATTATCTACCGATTCTGGGACGTTAATGGCGTTAAATGCATTCGATCGTCTCTCTAATCGTTATTGAACCTTCAACATAATATTCTTCATAATATTTCTCACCTTATTCTTCACAGTCATCCATGTTCGTAAATGATTTAAGAAAAAATGGTTTTGTCTCACTTTTTTTTCATTCTTCTTCTATTCAAAAACTCAAAAAAATGTTACTAACACTATCCATAAATTCCATTTCTCCCGATTATAGTGTTAACTAACGGTTGTGAAGGTCAAATTAACCTTTATGAAAATTGAAAGATAAGGGGTGGCTTCATTTTAAGTTTGAGTGATCCGTTTTTGTCTTATTAGTCCCTAATTCCTTGAGTCGGCCCTAAAAGATGCCAGGTTCTTTTCGATTTTCTTGGAGGGCTTACTGCTTAGGAAATGCAATACTACAGTAGCTTGTATTTTTAACCGAATTACATATCACTCTTAGACTCCTCATTTAGTAACTCTTCAATATCTTTGATGCGTTAGGAAATGCATGTCTTTGATGCGTCAGGAAATGCATGTTTCTGTCAGGATAGCCTGGCTCGTCAGTATCGGTCATCATAGATTTATTTTAACTCAATCTTTAACCATTTTAATTTAAAAAGCAAATTAAATATATTTTTGCGAATAACAGCACTCACCTCCAAAAGACTCGTAAAATCAATCAACTTAAACCTCTAGGAAGGAGCATTGGAGTAATTTACAAGATTTACACATAGTGTATTCCATTTATCAGTTGCTCCGATATTCATTGGCGGAACCAGAAAATGAATGTTGGGGTGGCTTGAAAACAAATCGGCTTGGCTTGGGCTAGCTTAAGCCTATTATTTAGGTTTGATTTTTTGTAACCAAACACAATTGCACTACAAAATAGAAGGTTTCTTTTTGGCCAGCCCAAGTCTCTACATAGATCCGCCCCTTCCAATATCTCACAGACCCCATTTTAGTTCTCTTTGGTTTCTATTATTGATATTAAAGGTGCATTAAATAAAAGTGGTTTTAATAAAATGCCCATGTGGGGAAATGCAATTAAGAAAATGCCCACGTTTTTTTCAATATTTATTAAATGTCCATAATTTGACCTTTTCATCCCGTTTTATTAAAAAAGCAGTGACGGCGTTAGAGGGCGGGTGGCCTTAGATCGGTCATGTCAAAAGACATTATAGACCTTGAATTAGATGAGTCGGCTAGAGTTGGAGCAGGGAAAAAAGGTGCCATCGTGTTCTATATCTTCTTCTCAAGCACTAAACTTTATCAAAGATTGTGGTGAATGCGAGTGATGATGATGACCACATATACAAGCTCCAATCCCTCCTAAAAATCTTCCATCAAAAATAAAAGCAGAAGGACTATCATAACATCTTCACTAATGACATGTACACTCTCCAATTCAGGGATGGACTCAGAATTCTCCTTTGGGTAGGGATGGATTGTAATATTAGATAATGCGGCCGAAAGCCGCGGCAAATTTTTTGGAATACATCACATAATTAGTGGCCAAATAGTGATCCACCCGTACAATACTAAGTAGCTAGGGAAATAAAAGTTAAAACGAACACAATTAGCTAAACATTAGAAGATGATTTCAAAATTATCTTACTGATTTATGCTTGACAGTAAATCAATTAATTACTTACTCTTTCCATCAGACAAAGCAGTCCCCTAATACACAAAATTAGACCATACCCATTATTCATGATTTTTGTTAAAGGGAGAGCAAAACGCGATCTGAGGAGTACAGAAATCGTAGTCAACTCGTTAACATGAACTGATTTAATATATTTGTATGAGTCGGACAAATTTACCCTTATCAACCACAAACATATTGTTCGCACACAATTTATACCAAAACAAAAGTTAACCCTTGTGCCGCCGCCCATTTATCTCCTTAACCATAACCTATTCCACCATTACGAGAACTTAAAACTTAACTTTCTTTAATGGCGATTATGTTCATTCCACTGTAATCACGTTTAATACTTCTTTAATATTTTGTATCGTTATTTAAAACATTAATATTTAGAGATAAATTGCAAAACAAAAACTAAACATGATTAATAAAAGATCCAATTAATACCGAAATATTGAACAACAAATTAAATACTTCTCCATTGTATATCACTGTATCCATATACTCTAGGAACACAAAAAGATTTTTTTGTAATCTTCATCTTACTTACTAGTACTAGATCCCATTTATATCACGCTATGACATAGCCACTAAACCCCCTAGATCATATTCATTCATTTGGTAGGTACCACGTACCAGCAAATATATTCAATAGCCTGAAGGCTTTAATCTCTTGTATCTTGTGGATTTCTTTTATGTGTTCTGTATTATCAATCCGCAGAAAAACAGATCCTAAAATGTGTTTTTTAACCTAATTTTTATGTAAAATGGTTTTTTCATAAATTTGTACAATAATGATTTGTAGGAACTTGTAAGATTCGGCAAATAAAGCTCATTATGTTCCAGTAAATCTAAGTCTATACGATAGAATTCATTTGCAAGGGTTCATAATCTTTTTGATAGAAGAAGATGAAAGAAACATGTGCGAGGGATTCATGCGAGTAATATCGACATTTTAGTCCGAGTCGGGAAAAAATATTGACTAGGGCCCAATCAGTGAGTCGATTACGATTTTTGCACTCCTCAGATCGCATTTTGCTCTCCCTTTAACAAAAATCTTATTCATTGAGCCACAAATCAAAACATGGGCCTTCAAAATTTTCCATCTTAACACAAATTTAGCCCTTAAATTTGAAAATTATCCAATTGTACAGAAAAGAAAACTAGTACATTTGGATGCGATTTTGGACTGAACCATAATTTTCCCATTTTATTGGACCTTCGTGTAGGTTGGGCCCATTTATCAAAACTCTAGATTGGTGGACTGGGTGGCTTGGTGCTGATAATTTTGTAATGGCGAGTCCTTTTTTTGCTTTTTTGTTTATAGCAGCCAAATGAATATTGGTTTTAGTATTTTCTTCATATAAAAAAATTACAACTCAAAAGGATTATCATGCGTAAGAAATTAGTTGAAAGCCTAGCAACAAGCCGAGCTCCAACACCTTTTTGGAAATCATACCAATAAGAAAAAATCGTTATAAAAAAAAAGTGGATTCGACTTCCACTTATTTGTGCTCCCGTACCTTCAACATTGGCGCTTACATGGAGTTTCTCCTCCGGAAACAAGTTATTGATTAGTATAGAGGATTATCCATTACACTTGCTTGTTGTGGATTATGGAAAGAAACAGAATGGATTTGGGGCTAGGAAGAAGGAAGCGACGGAGATTGTTGATCTTGTCATACAACTTGTTGTTGTATGGTCTTGTGATTCTGATACGTTTAAGTTTGTTAATCCTTAGCTTGAAGAGCAATTTGGAGGCTCTCATGCACGTGTAACATACTTTGTATGGTGTAAGTTTTTTTCTTTTTAATATAACCTTCTTCTCCAAGAAAATAATTATTGATCTTAAAGGGAGATGCTACGTATGCTGCCAAACATCCGGAGAAAATATCCTAAGAGGAGATCGTATGGCGTTTGGGAGCGGTTCTAGTATCTGGAGGGACCACCACTTTTTCACTTGCGGGATTAGTCGGGAATAGGGCTCGGTACACCTAGCTAATATTTTCGGATCTTAAATTGTATATATGCCATGAATGAGGAACAAGTTCTAAAATTCAAAAGATGAACCTGTTGTACTAACAATTACTGCTATACTAACATACTATGATTATCAACCACGAGGATCCTTCTTCACCGTTTAAGAAAATGAAGTCGAGTTTGCTTCAAAATACCTTGTAGAAGGATTCTGAAGCTTAGCTCTAAGTAGATTTATCTTTATTCTTTTTTGATCTTTCAAAAATCTTTCTTCAGTACTAATACTATGTTGTTTTAAATCTGATTTGCAGGTTTCCGTAGTCGATTCTTGTGTAGTTCCCAGTGGTGGTAATCAGTAGTGATTAAAACTAAGTACAGATCATCTGTAGTTTGTCACAGTAGTGTATGCTCTAAAGTAACTGCCGTGTTACTGTGTTATCATCAACCTAATCAAGTTTACAAAAGTCGTTTGTGAAACTAGTATTCCATCCATCAGTAAACCATTACCAGAGATCCCAACTCAACAACTCGATCATCACTCACCATGTTTTTCCATAGATCTACAAAGCTCACCATCTTTGCCCAGAAAATCAATTCATTCAAAACGGGTATAACTGCATGCCGTGATTACAGGTTTCTTAGAGGGAAAGTTTCAAGCTTTTTTGAATTCAAAAATGAAGTCAAAACAGTCAATCCGAGTAATATGTCAACTACCCAAAATATATGGAAACTGAAATATCCCCATAATATACAGGATTTTCACAATCGGATTCGATACCCAGCATATATACCAAACCCTAACCCCCTCATTCTCACTAGTAAAGTTCATCAACATATTCACAACAAACAGTGCGAACCTATGGCTGCTCAAAATAACAATCAAATGGAGAACCTCAACACAAGAATTCAATCAACAATCAATGGTCACACTCCTCAGAGACCAATAAGAAGAATCATTGCATCGGTCCAAGAGGCTTCGGAATCTTGACAGTTTGCCTATGGTTTGCTAGGAAAAATCATGTCCAAGAAACCTTTGGATCATGAAGAAATCAAAAAAGAAATTAATGATCGATGGAGAAGCTATAAAAGGTATGAGATGATTACAAAAGGAACAAACCTCTTTCTTTTCAGATTCCAACAAAACGATTCCTATGACGGGGTTAGATCAAAAACTTGGGATATCATGGGTCATTTGCTGGCAATGATTTCATATAATCTGAACATAGCTATCAAGGACCACAAATTTGAACACCACACTTGGTGTATCAAATTAAGAAACCTGGGGAATGTCATTCTCAATGAGAACTTACTACGTGAGATCTGCAAGGATATTGGGAAGAAAGTGGAACCATAGGGAAGAAGAAGACAACCTAGAGGAAGTGTAACGAGCACTGTTTATGTCGAAGTTAAACTCACAGACCCATTGAGAAGGGGAGGATGGGTTGACAAACCAAATGGTCAAAGATAATGGGTTATTTACCACTTTGAAATGCAGCCTTACAAGATCTGTAGGAACTGTTGGGTAGTTGATCATGTTGAAGCAAATTGTAAAAGACTTGCTCTAGAACAACAAGTTGAAGCTAAAGCAGATCGATGAGTATGTCTGAATGGAGTCTAACTGAGGAAGGCAAAAGTTTTTTGGCTGCCTATATAACTAATTCGGGTGCCAATATGATAGAAGATGGGGCAGAAACATCAAGGGGTGCATTAAATAACCCTGTCATAAACTCTCACTCGTCTTATCCTCAGGAGAGTGAAATTTTAGATCGGGAACAAGAAGACTCTGAAAAAAGAAAGAACAAAAGAACAAGAGATGATGATCCAGTGAACAACCCAACACCCCTCAACATCACTCTTTCCAATACCCACAATATCCCAATCTTCCAAACTGATGTTAATGGAGTCGATGAATCAATGAATGAAGGACATCTGTTGGTAGAAAACAGGATGGAATACCTTCATAATCAAGGTGATGATAACCATCAAATGGCATTTGATAGCACATGATCTGTACTCAAAGGAACGCTTGCACAGAATGGCTATGGAAATTCTGCGAATCTTCTCCAGGTTTTTATCCTTAACCCTAATTTTAAATCCCATCACTTTATATCCAAAATTAGTATTTGTTTTTGGTTAATTAGTGAATTAGATCTCTTAATTAGGACCAGCCTTACTCATAGTAATTGTTTTATTTGTGCTGAGTTTGGTTTACATACTGGTGAAAACATCGCCTTTTACCTTAGATTGCTGTCTAAGACTCATTTGAAGTGTTCCTGCCCTCAAGCTCCTTATTTAGTGTTAGCTAGACTTCTTCTTTATAGGGATTGGAATATCATTAATTGGGTGCACTTTTTCATTGCTGATAACTGTGATTTGATTGGGACTATTTTCATTTTCTACCTTATTCTTTGTGCATTTCATACTGGCCAGCATTACACCAGTGCTTTGATATTAGTTTCCGGTGTCATTGTTTTCCATAATTGCCTCCGCCCTGTAGTGTCTATTTATCCTCATATAATGAGGATCTTGTCGTGGAATTGCCAAGGTTTTGGCAACCCAAACACTAGGACCTCTTTAGCTAATCTTTTAAAGTCCCAAAACCCGGATATTATTTTCCTTTGCGAAACAAAAAACAATCTTCAAAAAATGAACCAATACCTGAGAAGATTCAACTACCCTAACAATTGGGTTTGTCCTTCAGTGGGTCTCTCAGGTGGAATTGCACTGTTATGGAAGTTTGGGTTTAACTTTGAAATTTTACAAAATACTGATAAAATGGTCAATGTAATGGTTTCTGCTGATCCAAGCAAGCCAAAGTTCCTAGTAACCTTTCTTTATGGTTCCACATACCATGATGAAAGATTATCCCAATGGAACTATATCAAACAAGTTGGACAAAGTGTTAACACTCCATGGTTAATCATCGGAGATCTTAATATCACCATGCACAACCATGAAAGGTCTACCTTTTCAAACCCAACTACTATTGATTTTCCAATAATTCAGCAAATTATTGATTTTTTCAGACCTCTCTGATATTGGTTATGTTGGAAACAAATTTACTTGGTCTGGAGATGATCTCATAATGGCCAGACTTGACAGAGCTTTGGTTAATGGCTTGTGGCATCAACACTACAAGAATTCCAAACTTTGTCACATAAATACCACAGGTTCAGACCATATCCCTATTCTCTTGTGTACTGAATCAAATAGTCATCAAGGTAAAAGGCCTTATAGGTATTTCAAATGTTGGTTTAAGGACCCCACCTCCCATGAGGTCATAAAGCAGTCCTACAAAACCAACTTAAGAGGCTCAAATGCTTTTTGTTTCACTAATCGATTAAGAAATGTTAAATTTGCTCTTATAGATTGGAACTTAAACCACTTTGGAAATATTGACCAAAAAGTTAAAGATTTGAGCAATCAACTTCAATTTTTGAGTAGCCATTCTCCTACTACGCAAAATATTGAGTCTCGTTAAACAAAGTTGAAAAAGACCTTGAGCACTCGCAAAAAGTGCAAGAGGATTTCTATGCTCAAAAAGCGGGAGGAATATATAAAGTGTTTGATAAAAACACTAGTTTTTATCATAATTCTGTTAACAGAAGAAAACACTACAATCACATTTCTTCCCTGAAAAATAACAATGGTCAATGGGTTGACGATAGGGCTCAACTTGAAGATTTATTAGTCTCTCACTTTAGCTCTATCGGTTACTTCCAAACCTTACCAAGATCCTTCATTTCTTAATTGCATTGACTCTTGTATTACTGGCGAGGACAATGACAAATTATTGAGTCCTGTGACCCTTCAAGAACTAAGAGACACAATTAAACAGATGAAACCTTGGACTGCCCCGGGACTTGATGGGTTTCCACCAGGTTTTTATAAACAAAACATTGAGCTGCTTGAAATGGATGTCTGGAATGTGATTAGATCCTTCTTTGATTCCAGACATCTTCTAAAACAAATGAATCACACATTTTTTACTCTTATACCAAAGATTAGTAACCCGTCTTCTCCTATTGACTTTAGACCGATCAGTCTTTGTAACACCAGTTACAAAGTCATTTCTAAAATTTTAGTCAATAGGATGAAGCCTCTCTTAAGCAAAATAATATCTCCTTTTCAAGCAGCGTATGTCCCTGGTAGGAACATACAGGATAATATTATTATTGCTCATGAGTTAGTTCATTCCATGAAGAAAAAATCTAAAAAGAATAAGAGTGGTATCATGGGCCCTGAACTGGATATGTCGAAGGCCTTTGATAGAAAATGGCCATTTCTTATTAATGTTTTGAAGAAATTTGGCTTTTCAGATCATTGGTGTGCTTTAATCTCTCCATGTATTAGCACAACCTCTATCTCTATTCTCTTGAATGGTTCGCCTTGTAAAACTTTCAATCCAACCAGGGGTCTGAGGCAAGGAGATCCCCTATCTCCCTACCTATTTATCATTTGCATGGAGGCATTTTCTAGATACCTTATCCAAGCGGAAGGAAATCACCTAATCCATGGTTTTCGTGTCACTAAAGATGCTCCTTCTGTTTCTCATCTTTTGTTCGCTGATGATTGCCTTGTTTTCACAAAGGCTAGTCATCAAGAAGCAAACAATCTTATGTCTCTTATCAAAGATTTTGGTAGCATCTCTGGTCAAGTAATAAATTTTCAAAAATCGGGTTGCTTTTTCAGTAAAAATGTCCACCCTGATATTTGTGTCTCTTTGATTAGAACTCTAAATGTTAAGAAAATTGCCCTGGATGATAAGTACTTAGGCATACCTTTGTTCATTGGCAGATCAAAATCTCATGCTTTTAACCATTTAGCTGAAAATTTGGATAGGTATATCCCGAATTGGAAAGGAAAACACCTAAATCAAGCTGGTAGATCAGTTATGGTCCAGAATGTCTTAAAGTCTTCACCCATTTATCACATGAACTCCTTTCGCCTGCCTGATAACTTAATCTATAAAATGGAAGCTAAACAACGGGATTTCTGGTGGGGAAAGAATACTGCTGGTGGTATCTACCCTAAACAATGGGCCAATGTTTGCATGCATAAATCTCGTGGTGGTCTAGGCTTTAGAAACCTTAAGCATTTCAATACTGCGCTTTTAACCAAGACTGCCTGGAGAATGATTCACTCTCCTGATGCTCTCTGGGTCAGAATCTTGAAGTGTAAACATTTCAAGAACTGTCACCCTCTTCAGTATGTTAAATCGATAAAAGCGCTCTTGGGTCTGGACTAGTATCTGTGCAGGTATTGAAATTCTTAAGAAACACTCCACGTGGGAAGTAAGGAATGGGTTAAATATTCATGCTATTAGGGATAATTGGATTTATGATATGTCCGTGCCTATGTGTTCTAACTATCCTAATCCTGAATATATGGTCGATGATTTGATTGACACCACTACTAGATCTTGGAATCGTGATTTGGTCGGACTTTTTCACTACGATCGCTTTGCCATAAAATTCTTAATATTAGAATCCCAATTTCAGGATTTGATAGACTTGTGTGGGCCCATACCAAATCTGGCACTTTTTAAGTTAAATCATGTTATCACATCATATCTGGAACTGAGGAAACTAGTAATACTCTATCAAGAAATGATCCAATTTATAAGACCATTTGGGAGTTGCTTGTTGTTCCAAAAATTCAGTTATTTTGGTGGAAATGTTATGAAAATATCATTCCCTCTAAATATAGAGTTGGTAGATATAATGCTGGTCACAATCTTATGTGTAGCATGTGCCAATCTAATGTCAATGAAACAGCTGAACACATTATTCTGCATTGTGATTTATTTGTTTACATGGGAGCTCGGTTCCATGGGGTACCCATATTACACAAAGATCGTAATAGTAGTATCTCTACTAAGGATTTGGTTAAAAATATTCTCGAATAGTACTTTATCTATGCATCATAAATGTGCTATTATCACTACTGCCTGGTGCATATGGAGAGATATTTGTATGCATGTCTTTCAAAACCAAAACCTGAACAAAGATGCTACTCCCAATTATGCTATTAAACTTACTGTTGACATGCAACAGTATACTAGTGCTCCTTTGAGTACACAAACTGGTATTACAATCACTAATTCAGTAAGACACCCTAGGACTGAAAATCTACCTCAGAACTGCATGTTAATTTTTTGTGATGCTTCTTATGATATAAATACTAATAGTGCAGGAATTGGCACTGTGATTACGATGTAATGCACCTACGGGGTTGCAAAATTCAACCAAAGAATAACCAGAGATGCTGAGGAAGCAGAAAAGCTTAGCAATTTGGGAAGCGATTACTTGGGCTAAAGAACAAAGGCTGCCAACATTTGCATTCTCGATGATTCAAAAAATGTTATTTCTTACTGTTGAATAAACAAGGCCAAACTAGGTGGTTCAGCGGTTCCATCCTAGATGATTTGCTCAAGAGTAATAGAGTCTTTTCAATTTGTTGAATTCCAAAACATTCATAGGAATTTCAATTATTTTGCTGGGATAAAGCAGCCAAGCATTGTAGAGTGAGCAATTATCAGGTGAATGGCATCTTGATCAGCCTCACTTCATTACTCAAAACTCTGTTACTTGATTTCGTATTCAATTCAATTTCTTTTTCTAGCAAAAAAAAAAAAAATTGTATATATGCAAAAGCTAATACAATACCATTATAAAATGTTTTAAAAAATGAAAATACTGTTATAATATATGCACTTGTACCCATGTCCAGTTGGCTCTCTACAAGTCCAATTTTACTTCTTTGCACCCAGAATATTTTTTTCCAACCCCTGAGTAATTTTTTCACCACCATTTGATAAATCCTGACTCATACCGAGTTATGAGATGACACACATTTTAAGGCTTAATCATAAAAAGTAGTAACTAATAGTTTGAACGAAGTCTTTCACAAGGTCATGTAAAAGCTATCGTTCTGAACACAAATTTACCATTGAAGCTTACAAGACACAAGTTTGTAATCGATTTAATGCCTCGATAAATAAGATTATGTTTGTTCAAAGATTCTGCACGGACTACCAAACAAACTATATAAAACCATGCAGACACAAACACACACCAAAAGTGGGATCCTCTATTTTCAATATTACTAATGGGGTGCCAGGATTGGTGGGATGTACCGATCCAAGGCAAAAACTGTTTTGTCCTATATAAAAATTGTTTTGTCTTATTATAGTTTTGGTACACCACCACTAATCCTGACACCCCATTAGCAGCCTTGTTTATTTTTCCCAAGGGATGGGCCCACTTTGCATGTGTCCACAGGTTTTTACCTTGTCTAGTATGGCGGTCCGTGCAAAATGACTTATGTTTGCGGGTATAATACAAAGTAGGAACTGATCATAATTTGCATTCAAGATTGTTTCTTCTTTTTTGGCAATGGGCTGAGTGATATGGGCTTTTAATGGATGATTGAGGCCGGGCCTAATAAAGAACCCTTTTTTGGGGACTACTCAAAAATAGTGGGGACTACTTTATGATAGAAATGTCTACCCTATACTTATAAGGGGTGTCCTATAGTGTGGAAATGACTAACCTACCCTTCACCTATATATAGAATCACCTCCTCCCATCACCACCACCTATATATATATATAACCACCTCCTCCCATCACCACCGCCGCTCACCACCACCTACCACCACCGACCACCTCAAATCACCACCGCCGCCACCTCTATATATAGCTTAATTTAAATCATTAACAAAACAAAATCAAAATCAAAATTATAACAAACCCATTACTTTTCATTCGTTTTCCGTTGAAAAAATGAGAAGTGATGGGTTTGTTATAATTTTGATTTTGATTTTGTTACAGAATGAGTTGAAAATGGAGTTATAGAGGGAAGTTCGGCTAGGAATTATGTGAAAAATTTTGTCGAACCAGCCGAACTCAACTTTAATGGAGGTTCTTGTTTTCAGAGAAAAATTCGGTTACGTCGAAAAAAAAAGGTCCAAGCTGAACTCATAGTTCGGTTACGTCGCAAAAAGTTCGGTTATATCGAAAAAAGTTTGGTTACATTGCAATTTTTTCTCCTAACCGAACTTTTCTCTGAAAAACCTGTGTTCGGTTACGTCGCAAATTTTTTTCCTACACGAACTCCTAGTTTGGTTACGTTGCAGTTTTCTTCTCCTAACCGAATTTTTCGCTGAAGAAAAAACTCCATTAAAGCTGAGTTCGGCTACCTGTGTTTCGAAATATTAATAGAACTACACTTGCAGAATGAGTTCGGCTACATTCTTGATTTCGTGGCCGAACTTTTTTAACCAAACCAAAATTAATTTGTAAATTGTTCATTTTTTAGAATGTTTTGGCCAATTCAAGCACCGTTAACTAAATTTGAAATATCCATGAGTACCCAAAACATCATACTCTTGTTGTGGCTCTTAAATAAAAAGATCTTAACTTTTTTTTCTTCCAAAACCCTCATTTTCATTATCACCTACATCTTCATCTACTCCCTCTCAATAATTCTTCTTTGAGGTGGTGGAGGTGATGGTGGTGGTCGGTGGTGATGGTCGGTGGTGATGGGAGTAGATGAGAGCGAGTTATATATAGAGGTGGCGTTTAAACAAAATCACCACCACCACCGACCACCTCAAATCACCACCACCGCCATCTACTCCCTCTCACTAATCCCTCAATAAGCCAATTTAATTCCATTAATCATTAATTAACTCACTAATTATTACACTAATTTAATTACCAAGGGTATTAAAAAAAAACTTAGATAAGGGGTGACTCATTACTACATCTAATATCCACCCAAAAATATGGAGAGTAGTCCCCCACCATTTTTGAGTAGTCCCAAAAAAAACCGTTCCTAATAAAGGTTTATCTCTTTGGGCTCTAAAAAGAAGGTGTCCAACACAAATTGCTCGCAAGTAACTAAGTATCTAGCGTACGGATTTGAGTCACAATGTAGTCACAATATATTAGGTCATAACTGGGGAATTTCTGCGAAAAGGGGTAGATTTTGAGTCACCAAGTAGGCGAATTATGGATCACAAAACCCGCAAACGTAGATTTTGAAGAAAGATTTGCAACGGTTTGAAAGTAAGTACAGTAGAAACTCTTTTAATTAATACTCGATTATTTAATAAACTCTTAAATTCTTGTGATATAGAATAAGAGGGGAAGAAGACACAAAGTAAGGGGAGAAAAGAGAGATTCTTATTCATTATGTGTACAATACAATGTTTAAGCCTTTATTTATATAGATAGAAGACTTGGTGTCCAAGATATGTAAACCCTAAACTTAGGCACGAAGGGCATCTTGGTAAATAAATAATGATTTATAACACTCCCCCTGATGACCACTGTCGCTAAGTCAATACAAAGATATCAGGAAAACTCAAAAGAGAAAAACCTGAAATTGCATGAGCATGTAAAGACTTAAAACAGTGTTGGACACGCAAATGTTGCCTCATTAAAACCTTGACAAGGAAAACCCAGTGGGACAAAACCTCGACGAAGGAAAAAGAGTACAACGCGATAAGTCCGGTAAATGCACCTTTGATGATTGTGCTCCCCCTGATAAGTACTTCAGTTAAATCTTGGCTTGCAAATCTTCGAGTTGACACTTCCCAATTTCGATCAATGAATTTCTTGAATGTAGAAGATTCTTGTTCTTTACTTGATGAAGTCTTCTTTTGTGTTAGTCTTCTAATAGTAGTTTTCTCGAGTATCCATGCTTGTGTCTTGGATTGCTAGATTCTTGGAGATGATTTGCAGAAATAATTGATGCAGTCTCTTCAACAAAGGGCCAAGATGTAGATACATTACCAGAAGTAAATAAAATTGAATTTGTGGTCATGCCTTATGTGAATCAAAATGACATCCAAATTCCTAAGGGGTTCTTATGTTAACTTGGTCTAACAAAATGACCCAGTTAATGGTGAATCCACCAAATAACCAAAATTTGATATAACTCCCCCTTGGATGACCACCATGTTAAATAATTTGTATCACTATCACTAAAACCTTGCCAAAAGGAAAAAGAGCACAAATATCATCATTATAAATAAAATAAAATAAAATAATTAAATGTCAACAAGATGTTGCCTCGTTAAAACCTTGCCAGGAAAACCACGTGGGACAAAACTTGAAACGAAGGAAAAAGAGTACAACTTTTGACGATTTATGGATGCTAACTCCACTATATGAATATTACAAAAATGAGCATCAAAATCATAACTCTAGTCTATCTCAAAGACGAGTTTATGCTAGCATAATTCTAACTGCAGATTTAATAAAGAAAAGAAAATAGAAATTATTCTGCAAAAGCGTGGATTTTGGTGTTTTTAAGGATTCCTCAAAAGACCTACAAAGTTGATATGATCAACTCATTAATCCAGATTTTTGGTTTTGTACCAAATTTTTAAAAACACAAAGGATTGTTAAATATGACGTAAGCGAGTCAGTTGGCTGCCTGAATATAACTTTAATCCACCAAGGATTACAAATTCGATAATGTTCTCCAACCACATCTCGTGTGAATGCAATACGAGTCCTTAAAGACTACCACACAAATGCATCATATTAGAAGAACAAAGTGTTAATTAATGAAACAATCCTAGGGTTTGAACATATAACCCCAAATCGCTCTTAAAACGATATATTTCTCTTAATACGCAATATGACTAACACCCACTTTGTAATTTTCGGGCTTGGCAATTTTAAGGTGTCAAGTCGAGTTAGGATCCTTATATTGCGTCAATTGAGAAATTATAATAATCCAATCTAATTTGGATTACATGCCAACCAATCACATATGTCGATATTACTCACAGAGGGTTCAAAACCACCATAATTTATTTCAGTAGCTACTTTATTTGAATATTCGACAACGTATTAACTAATGACGATCCTACAAAATTCTCAAGTGTATGCATATCGTGAAAAACATTCAAACAATTTCTGGTACCAGCACCTGCAGGCATTATAATCTCCCCATCTTCCAGTGAGGAGATATGAACTATGAGAATGTATATCTTTTGATGGACTCTATTGGAGCACTATCTGTAGAATGTAGAAAAAAAAAAAACTACATTTTTGCTAGAAGTGATTGGATTTGCCTTTTCATACGGCAATAGCTTATGGAAAAGCAAAATGAGATAATTTCACGCCTATTATTTACTGGCAGCCATTTTCGATTTGATCATAATGGGAGAGAAATTGATATAACTTTTAAGTTAACGAACACCAACATCTGGTAGTGTATAGTCTCCCCCTGATATGGCAGAAATATGTTTTTCATCTCATATAAGAAAACTTCAAGTTTCCTAAAGTATTATCCGATTAATTCGAGACATATACTCATTATGAAATGTGTCTTTCGACATAAAAATAGGTGATCTCAATAGATAACCATGGATTACTTTTGGCACAAAAATAAAATAAAATAAAAATGATTAGTCAAACTCAAAAGCATTAAACATATGCAAACAAATCTTCAATAACTTCGTAACCTCAAGGGACAACGAGATATATTTATTTACAAAATTATGGACACTTTCTTTATCAAAAGAAAATTTATTTAATAATTAGCTAACAAATCGGGTGCGCACCCTTTAGTCTTTAGGGTCCAATTCCAACTACAAGTGGAACTATTTTAAATTTTGGAGATTTACCAAGACGAGGAAAAAAAAATGCTCAATATCCCTTAAGAACGTAGCAATTCCTCTTGGTGTTTGTAATTGTTAATATCATAATAACGATACTTTATATATCCCTTTAGGATCGACAGGGAAGAACCAAATCAATTGGCTTATATGATTCTTATTAAGAAATAAAGAGATCATTTTCGTTATTAAATTGATAAATCCATGATTTCCTGTAAGAAATGGAAATTTATGGTTTATTAGATCGCACATGGAAAATCCATTATATGTCGAGGATGGTTTCTTGTAGATATATAGAAACCATATATGATTAAATCACATGATCCTTGCCTAACGAACAAAGATACCAAATTTAATTGGCCGTAGGTTTTCCAACCATGCATGTGATTATAAATCGTGAAGATAATTAGATCAAAATTACACCAATTTTTGGTGATTACAGTTTTATTAGGGAATAAAAACCGTAAACCATCTTTTGATGGATTTTTGTTTTATCTTTCTCTATGCAAAGTATTAGAGAAGAAAGGATATCCAAACTTTGCTTGTAAAGTTGATCACCGTCGTACGTGACAATAATGTGACGGTAATTATTTGGTGAACAATACTTTAAACAATAGGAATTACCATGTATGGTGAAGAAAGATAAGAAAAATAAAATAATACATCTACCGGCAACTGTATTAAACGCATAAAACAGTAGCACCCTAATCCAAATAAAACACATGTGCAAGAAACCATCACCGTTTAAGATGTTGGTGGCCAATGATTTTTTTTCTTCTTATCTTTTGTTGTCGACAGCACTTACGTTTGGTATAGAACCATGAAGTGATTGTCACCACTTTAATCAATGCCCAGTAAGGACACTGTAAGTCTGTAGCACTTTGCCGAGATTAGTTCATGGCTTATACCTAAAATAAGCCAATAAATCTCAAGTTATTCCCACTGGTAAATTAGAGAAGATTAAAAAAAAAACAAATCAAATCAAACCAAACCAAAAGAAAGAGTAATTAGATATAGATTAATCTAGTCTTCTTTGCTCATGTCGGAGGAGCAACATGCGTGATAACGTCTTGTGATATAGAATAAGAGGGAAAGAAGACACGAAGTAAGGGGAGAAAAGAGAGAAATTCTTATTCATTATGTGTGTACAATACAATGTTTAAACCTCTATTTATATAGATAGAAGACTTGGTGTCCAAGATATGTAAACCCTAAACTTAGGCACGAAGGGCATCTTGGTAAATAAATAATGATTTATAACATAAATAATATTTTTGGCCGGTCCCGAGTCGGGGACAACGTGCCAAATTATAAGATAATACTTTTTTGATTACCTATGTAGGTCCCAGATGAAATATAAATTAATAATGCATTATATATAATACATTAATGGTTTGCGAAGACTATTTGAAAAATGATTTAATTGTCTTCTATTTTTTGCTAAAATCAATATTGCATTGAGTTTCATCTCTAATTTTTCTTATCATTGTAAGAATTTTTGGTTTTGTTTTCTCATAGCTCAACAAGAAATTATTCAAGGTGATTGCCGCTTTAATAGCCTCGTTTCGTGAAGGGGGCACTATTGTAGAACTTTCATCATCTTCTTCCACATCTTTATCGAGTTCCCATAATGTTCCGATTATTTCTTCATCGGTCAACAACCTGTAACTTCATTTTCTTCCGGATAATTTAGGACATCTTTGACATTCATTGAATTGCGATAGCCCAACTTCTCGATCAAATTTTGCAAGTCTAAGTGATTTCATTGTGCATGTGTTCATCCAAATTGTCTAAACTTATGTTATCGTTGATCGAAGTTTACAATGACGAAGGTTTGCAAATGTATTTGTACGACATCGATAGTCCATCTTTGAAATTGCAAGATTCATTGCATCTAACATATTTATTTTTTTCTGGATTAATTTAACGCCCCTAATTCATAGCCTTCCAAAAGACCTCTATAAAATCGACGACAATAATGCATTTTAAAAGATCGTATAATCCATGCATCAAAAGGTTGAATTTTTGAAGTTGTGTTTGGTGGCAAAAAAAAATAATTCAACATTTTGCAGTCCTTCAATATGATATGGTATTTTGTTTGTATAGAAACTAATTATTTGATATATGAAATTTATCTATAAGTTAATAAAGTATTAATTAATATATAAATTTAAACAATATTATTTAATAGATAACGATTATTACATTAACTAGTTGGAAGCCTAACAAGCTGAGCTCCAACGACATACTACTACATTAATTGAACAAAGTTGCTTTTGCTAGCCTACCAACGGGCCTCATGGGGAACCTTGCCAAGGGGAGAAGCGGCGGGAGGGGGGCGAGATTGTGTCACAAGGGGGGCAAACTAACACTACCTTCCATGTTAATTCCTGCAATATATAAATTAATAATTATTAATTTATCGGTTAATTAATATCTCACTTAATTAATAAATTTTGATGGTCCCGACAACATTAATTTATAGAGTTTCTACTGTACATGAAATGTCTTCCGCAACACGGATAAAGGGAAAATCGAATTAGACTGGTATACGCAGGCCCAAAAAGAAAAAGACTAACTCACCCGCTTCTTATGACGTCTAGGCCTTCGTTATTATTTGGGTAAACCAAATTTGCAATATTCAATTTATTATTATTTTTTAGTGTAATAATAAACTCTCAACAATAAAACAAACTTCTTGGTTCCCATTAGTCAACAAATTGAAACTCACAATGTATAAAATTTCTCCCCAGAAAAATGCAAAATCCACTTTCAACCACATGTAAGAAATGTAATAGTAGCTGACAAATTATACACTTAATGTAAGAGGATTTTACTTTTACCTCCAACTTGTTTCTATTCGTCATTCTACAAATACCGAATGTGCACTGCTGATTGAAATATGTGAAGTTATCTTTTATATGTTTCTCCAAAGGAGAAATGACAACGATATGAAGTTAGTTACTATCAGGACTCGTGATTCATGAATGCACTAGTCACAAAATGTAATTAAGAACAATAAAATCCTTTGTCTACAAGTTCACAACTTGTAGCACCTAGTTAAATCTCCCGCTAGGTAAATGTACGTAAAAGCCATCTTTAGAACACAAAATTAACATTAAGAAGTATATAGACACGTGTTTAATGCATATTTGAATGATTAGGATTATGTTTTGGTTCGGAAAGACTGGGAAATACGGAAAAAACTTCATTACAAAGACTCAAGTCCTCATCTTTCCTGTCTAGAAAATATTGAACCAAATTTCGCAAGATACTATACAAAACAGTACTACATAAAATTGGATATCAAATAATCACTGCTCTGTTTTTCCTTATTTGTTGAAGGGGTAACTGGAGAAAAGGAACAGAAATCCATTATAAGAAAAAGAAGATGAAAAATGCACTATAGTCAAATATGATATGCTGGTAGTGATGAGAGTGAAGTTTTCAAGTACTAACCACCACCGATATCATTTATGTGGCCAACCTCAATGAGTTAAATCATGTTAGTTGATATCATTACAGTCAAATCTTTTTCTACCATCTCAAACCACTATCTTGGGAAGTGTATCATGGTTACGAATGATGATATGAAATGCGCAAATGGTAACAAATCCCTTCGTAATTTTAATGTGAGACTCTCTCATTAACAGATATACTCATCTCAATTTCATGATGATCCCAACTATCAGTAGGTAATACTTAGTATTAGCTTATTTTTAACCGACTTACACAATAACAATGTGTTCTTAGAATCTTCATTGGTAACTCTTCCAACGTCTTTATGTCATTAGGAAATGCAGATAGTTGTTCTTGATAGCTGACCCGTAATTTATTAGTACAAAAAATGGTAATCTTAATCAGCAGTAAGATGGGAGGACTTCTTCATAGGTAAGGCTCTCTCTATAAAAAAAAAAAACAATTAAAAGGGTGAGACTGTTAATTACCTTCTTGTCTGGTTCATTAGGAAAACCATACAGCCTCTTAGATTCTTCTTTTGAAAATATTTCCCGTGTTTTACTGTGAATGTGCTCAATTGTCAACTCATAACAAGATAAAAAACTTCTACAGTACTGTGCCCAAATTTAAGCTCACAACAAGATAACAAAATTCGTTAAAAACAAGAAACAAAAAAGATCGCCTTCCCCATCAAAGCATTATTGTCAATTCCATATAGAATTCGATCAAGGAATTTGAACTAGTTACACCGCTTTCGGGTTCGTCATGCCCAGTTCTGGATCATTGCACTATTTTTAGGATTGTTGAATCATTTACCATCCACACCAGCCAACTGTCTCCTAGCTAACACTTAGCATAAGCTTAGACTTGTGAATGGCACTTAACAAATATTTCCCTTAGTATACTTATACTTATCAGTTTCCTCCAATATCCCAGAGTATGTTTCCTCCAATATCCCAGAGTATGTTTCTTTGAGTTGTGTTGGTTTTTCTATTAGTGATACCGCATTAAGATGAGAGGCGATCCTTCTTTATATATGTTATTACAAATGGCAAAACGTGAACGATATGAAATTGGTTGCTCATGGAATTGCATGATTGTAGGTTTGTAACTACTGGGTCCATGATTTATATATGCAATTGCACCATATAACACACTAGGATTACGGCACGGGGCTATGAGTTATTTTTGTGTTGGTTAGATATTTTTTTTCCTGTGAGATTATCAAGAGCTGAGCGTGAGAAACTTGGGGGAACTGTAATCTTTCTCAAATTGAATTCGAAGCGTTGATTGATATTATTAATATCAACCGGATCGGTTTCTTGTTAAATGGCGATTAGGATGTCCACATGGATGTACACTGACATATGTACCGCAGAAAAGTATTTTTTTTTGTGATTAAGAAATCCAATGTAAGTCTGTATACTCAGATCTGCACCCGTTTTCATTTATGGTAATTGAGATAACCATCCATTCATAGTTGTTGCAAATAACACTAACAAACTTGAAAACGTAATGTCTAAAGAGGGAACACGTAGAAATTCCAGGTTTGAATAAAAGTAAACTGTCGATTGCATTCCAAATTACAAATGCAATTCAGTCATCATTCAAATAGATTGTCATTTTGTGCTATTAATAAAAAAAATCGAAATTCAAAAAGTTGAATCTGAATTGGGAAGCTTTCTTTCATATCCTTAAAAAGTGTTATATCCACATTAATTTTAGGAACCGCTGACAGTTTTAAAATACGAATATTGACTTTGTTCTTGTATCAATGTATAATTGGCATGGTTACACATTAGTAATACTCGAACACATGGTAAAAAAAATTAATCTGTTGGGTTAATATAATTTACTGTCGATCATTTTACGGCCATTAAACGTCATCATTCCCTACAATATTCTAGGTTTGAGAGAAAAACTAACAAAAATTATCTCAATTAACCAAAACAACAGAGAACCATACCTTGAGAATAGAGTTGTGCAAAGAATGAATAGAGTTGTTAATTTTGAATAAAAGAAACCGTTTGACATTAAATGGGAGGAATAACTCCCAAATAAATGAAACTAAAAATCTAAATTCATTGTCATAAGTAAAATTAATTTAGAATAAAAGAAACGATTTGACATTAAATGGGAGGAATAACTCCCAAATAAATGACATTAAAAATCTAAATTCATTGTCTTAAGTAAAATTAATTCAGAATAAAAGAAACGGTTTGACATTAAATGGGATGAATAACAATGGCACTAAAAAACTAAATTCATTGTCTTATGCATTAGGAATTTAAGATAAACAAATACTACTTTGTAAACCATCAAAAGGTTATATGAAGAAATGTAATTTCAAGTTTCACATGATACCAAAAATTTGAAGAATAACATATATACATACATAATCAAGAAACTCTAATCCATTTGATACGAACATGTACACGGCTCTAATCCTACAAAGAGTATGAAATCTTTAATAACAACAACAATACAGTTAAAAAATGCTATTTACCGACCCAAGTTAAGTGCATAACAATGGAACCATCCTTGAGAATAGAGTTGTGCAAAGAATGAATAGAGTTGTTAATTTTGAAGAAAAGAAACTGTTTGACATTAAATGGGAGGAATAACTCCCAAATAAATGAAACTAAAAATCTAAATTCATTGTCATAAGTAAAATTAATTTAGAATAAAAGAAACGATTTGACATTAAATGGGAGGAATAACTCCCAAATAAATGACATTAAAAATCTAAATTCATTGTCTTAAGTAAAATTAATTTAGAATAAAAGAAACGGTTTGACATTAAATGGGATGAATAACAACGGCACTAAAAAACTAAATTCATTGTCTTATGCATTAGGAATTTAAGATAAACAAATACTACTTTGTAAACCATCAAAAGGTTATATGAAGAAATGTAATTTCAAGTTTCACATGATACCAAAAATTTGAAGAATAACATATATACATACATAATCAAGAAACTCTAATCCATTTGATACGAACATGTACACGGCTCTAATCCTACAAAGAGTATGAAATCTTTAACAACAGCAACAATACAGTTAAAAAATGCTATTTACCGACCCAAGTTATGTGCATAACAATGGAACCATCGTTTTCTTCGTCATTTATTTTCACTCCACGTAAATCCTTTGATTTTGGCCCGAAGAATAGAGTTGTGCAAATGATGAAAAGCTAACAAAAATTAACAAAAACTAAAGAGAAAAGGTAACAAAAATTTTCTCAATCAACCAACAATAGAGAATTATACCTTGAGAATAGAGTTGTGCAAAGGATGAATAAAGTTGTTAATTTAGAATAAAAGAAAAGTTTTTTTTACTCGGTCAATAAAATATTAAAAAAAAACGAAAAAACTGTACAGGGAATAAGTCCTACTAGAGCCTAGCCGTGAGGCCAACACTAGCCAGAGACTTATTTAAAACGAAAGTAAACTTCGCCAGGCCACTCATAAATCTTAGTGGACACCGGCCTACCCTCATAGAACTCAAAAATATCCTCTGCCAACAAACATGCTTGTTTGGCAGAGTCATCAGCAAAAATTGACCTCTCTATAACTATGGACATATCTAATATTATCATAAAAGATCTTGCCATTCTCCACTACGCATGAGTTGCCACGGCAATCGCCCGACTGAAAGCATGTATGCACTCATTGAATCCGAACGAACACACAGCTGCTTGATATTCCATCTTCTAGCACACATAGCTCCATAAATAATAGCACAAACCTCGGCATAGAAGTTTGTTTGCCAACCCCGACCAACCATATGGCTGCCTAAAATTTCCGCATTCGAGCCCGCGAAAAAGTAACGCCACAACTTTGCCCGGCCGGGATTGCCAAGGGAAGCGCCATCACAACAAATCATAATTTCACGACTCAGAGGCCACCAAGCTAGCTCCAAGGGAGTAGAAACCCGGCTAGCCCTATGCGCCACCTTAAAATAGTTCAAAATCCGCAAGTCATCCTCCCTATTGTACATGTAACCCCTCATGCGAATCGAGTTATCATGGATTAATTGATAAACTCTGCCTTTAAAGCCAAGCCAATGCACCTTCGCCTCCTCAAAATAAATCTTATTCCTCAGCTTCCATAATTCCGTGGCAATTGCTAGATGCGTAACAAGCCACAAGTCCTTAATCATCCTACTTCTTCCCTTTGCAACCTTGTAAGACGCAACCAAGTCCTCCACTGGCTGCAAATTGAAAATGCCCGATGCCCAGGCCCAAATACGCCTTGCAAACCTACACTGCCAAGTTAAATGGCGCATAGACTCACCATCCTTCCTGCAAATCCGACACATAGTAGGCATAGACCTACCAGTTTTCTTAATAACGTTATCATCAGTAGCACAACACTGGTTTGCCCAAATCTTCCCGATGTGCACACTCAAAGTTGGATGCACAACACTTCTAGTAAACAAAACGAAGATATGGATCTACATTCATGCGCACTCTAATAGCCTCTTTGGTGATTTGACCGAGAAAACTCCTTTCTTATCAAGATCCCAAATTTTGTAATCTTCCCCACCCCAATTATTATGGGCAAATTATCCATATCAATATTACAGTAATCATCAAATCTCTAGTAGCATTAGGAATAGACCAAACACCATCCACAATAATATCACTTACCTTCGTTTTGAAATCATTCGGGCCTTTGGAAGAAATTCCAAGTCTCTCATAATCGAAAAATCACCACACCAATTATCAAAGAATAAGGAAGTATTATCTCCATTACCTATAATTGAACGAGTATCTTTCTTGCACATATTTGTAAACCAAGCGCACCACGGGAAAACCGAAGAGCCCAACTTATAATCAATTAAGTTTCCATTGATTTTAAAATACTTTGCACGCAAGAATCTAGCCCAAACTTTGTTCGAGTCACGAATAGAAATCCATAACTTCATGATCATAGCCCTATTAACGTCATTCAACTTCTTCAAACCCAAACCACCCTCACGCTTTGGACAGCACAGAGTATCATAATTAACCGTAAAGTACTTGCGCTTTTCAGCATCGCCAGACCAAAGAAAATTTCTAATGGCCCTCTCAACCTGCTTAATCATATTGCATGGCCATTTATAGATAGCCATGGAGTGCAAAACATAGCTCGAAATAACAGACTTAATCAAAACCAGCCTAGCTTGAAAAGATAAAAGTTTACCCTTCCACCCGGCCAACTTATCCATAATCTTCTCCACTACTTGACGTACGTGAGCATGCCTAACAATGCCCGGCTTCAGCTGAACACCCAAGTATTTATCCGGGAAAACAGCCCTCTCCATTCCCAAAAAATTCTTGATCGCAATTGCACGCGAGCCTCTATCACCACCATAGTAGAATTTGCTTTTGTCATAGCTAACACTTTGGCCAGAAGCCAATTGATACATACCAAGCATATCCTTCAAACTACTCAAACTTTGCAAACTACCCCTACAAAAAATAAGGATATCGTCTGCAAAAAGCAAATGAGTAGGCGCAACCCCTTTCTTGCGGACCATAGGTTGCATGTTATTCGAAGCAAACAGTTTTGAAAGATTGCGACTTAAAACATCTTCAATAAGAACAAAAATCAAAGGAGAAAGAGGATCACCTTGTCTTAGGCCTCTATTAATGCTGAAAAAACCTTCCGGGCTGCCATTAATCATGACAGAAATCCGAGCAGAATGAAGAATACTGAGAATCCAGTTGCACCACATCTCCGAAAAACCATATTGGCGGAAGACCTCAAGAATAAAATCCCAACTAACCGTATCAAAAGCTTGGGCAATATCCAGCTTTAAACCCACGTTGCCGTGTTTCCTCTTACAACTCAATTCATTGACCAACTCCGAAGCCAATGCTATGTTCTCGTGAATATTACGGCCCTTCATGAACGCCACTTGCTCTTCAGAAATCAACTTATTTAGCACCGTACCCAGCCTGGTAGCCAAAATTTTTGTGATGATCTTGAAGAAAAAATTGCTCAACCCAATCGGCCTATAGTCCTTGATAGCATCAGACTTGTTATTTTTTGGGATCAAAACAATGAAGCTAGAATTAATGCCATTAGGAATTTTGCGCATAGTCCAACAATTGGTAATGGCCTTAAAAAGGTCTTCAGAAATAATGTTCCAACAATGTCTATAGAAGGAACCTGTGAAGCCATCCGGACCAGGGGCAGAATCCGCGCCTAAATCAAAAACAGCTTCCTTAACTTCATCAATAGTTGGAACCGCATCCATAAAATCACTCTCCTCCGCCGAGATACGATCATCTTTGAATATCAAAAGCTCGGATCAATTGTAACTCCACCACCATTGAACTTGTCACGGTAATGGTTGACAATATAATTCTTAATATCATCCTGCAAAAGCAAAGTAGAGTTAGAAGAAACTTTGAGCTCTGAGATCGTATTTTGGCTCCTCCTCATGCGAATGCTATTATGGAAAAAACGAGTGTTTTGATCACCATCCTCCAACCAAGAAACTCTCGCCTTCAATTTTAGCATGATCGCTAGATCATTCCGCACTTCATCAACCACCTTCCTAGCATCCGCTACCTTAATGAATCCAGGCTTCATCGCGTGGCTCATAATCAAGAAGGTCATTCTCGGCTTCAAATTCAGTTCCGCCTTTTTCAAACGAACATGGATATCTCAAAGACTTCACGATTCCAAGTCTTCAAAGCCTCCTTCAACCTCTTGACTTAGTCATGAAAACGAAAGGAGGCGCACCATCCAACGAGAACTCCAAACACCCTCAACAAGCTCATAAAAGTAGGATGACTAAGCCACATTTTTTTTGAATTCTAAAAGGAGCTCTACTCGGTCTTGGACTCTCAACCGCAAACCCAATAAGAGGAGAGTGATCAAACAAATTCTAGGAAGGGCTTTGCATCTCCAGTTTGGAAAAGCATCACACCAAGCTTCATTTACCACAGCTCTATCATGCTTAGAGACAATACGCTTATTACCCCTTCGAGAGTTACACCAAGTGTATTTCTTGCCAAGAGAATCAGCTTCCACAAGACCATTATCCGAAATCCAACTCCTAAACTCATGCATCAAAAAATCCAGCAATGGCCTACCACCTTTCTTCTCCTCCAAACGCAACACACAATTGAAATCACCTAGAACCAGCCACGGATTAGAGATGAATCCCAAAGCCAGCGCGCCACAAATTCTTTCTAACCATCGGAGCATAAGAAGCATGAACCGCCGAAATATAAACTCCATCGAAATCCAAAGTAATTGCTTGTTTTGATGAGGATAGAACAGCAGGCCTTGTTAGAGAATTTCTCCACAAAACCCAAATGTTACCTTTCTCACCATTCGCCTCATTAGTAATAACATCCTCAGAAAAATCCAGTAATTTTAAACTCCTAACAAAACGTTGCTTGCAAAAGACTTGCGGCTCAGCAATACAAATTACGTCAGGAGTGTGCAAATGATAAAGCTCCTTTAACTTGGCCCTTGCACCATCCTTGGCCAAGCCTTGAGCATTAGAATAAAAGAAAAGGTTTGACATTAAATGGGATGAATAACTCCCAAATAAATGATATTAAAAATCTAAATTCATTGTATTTAGTAAAATTAATATGTGAATTAATCTGGACCCTTCTTTATATGCCTAAAATGTGGATTGAAAATCTTAAATATGTAGCTCAATGTGGACCATTCTCTATATGCCAAAAATGTAATTGAATAACTTAAATATTTATCTCAATCTGGGCCATCCTTTATGTATCCAAACTGTAGATCTCCGTCCAAAGGAAAAACACCATTGTCCCTTATAATATAGATAGTTTGGCACTGGAAAGGAATAAAGTGAATGTACTTTCTTAAGTTCAGGGGAGGGAAGCGAGTTATGCCGTTTACGACAGGTTTATGCCCCGATTGCGGAAGAGAAATGGGGCAGATTTTTTCTTTTTGCTCAGTAAAGAAAGATATATTAACCGAAAAAGGAAAGCTTACAAACACCAAAGAAACTATAAAAAAAACAAACCCCCAGAGAAGAAATAACAATGCCCAGAACCTAAACTGATACGGGAACTAGATCGTAGAAAACAGCCAGGTAAAACGACTAGCAAAGCCCTAAAAAATAAAAAAGAACACACTAAGGAGGGTTGAAGAACAGTTCTCGCCACATAATAAAAACATCGCTAACTACCAACCCAGACATTCACGGAGAGTATCTAGCCCATTGAAAAACCTTCATTTTTATGTCAATGATTGGCTCCTCAACTTTTCGTTCTTTGTTGTTGAAAGTTCTAGCGTTTCTCTCGTTCCAAATAACCCAGAGAACAGTACCTGGAAGACGCTTCTACACCTCCTTACTACGAGCTGATAAACAAGAAGTTGACCAGTTTCTTATATGATCCATAGTGGAAAGATTGATGGACCTAGCTGCCTCCAAGAACAAATATCTCAGATCTGTTTAATTAAAAGAGCACTCAGAAATAAATGAGTATTGGACTCAGTATTTAGCTTACAAATAGAGCAAACATTCGCGATAACATTACCACTAGGAGTTACAGAGCTGAATTCCTTTGGTGAAGATTATCCAAGGTTGGAAACCTCTTCAAGACACACTGCTACAAGAAGAAGGCAACCTTATGTGGCTAATCACGCGTCCAAATCTTCTCAGAAGGGAAATCTGAAGCACAAGAATCATTGGGAAACTTCAAACAAGCATAACGGACGAATAAACACTCATCTTGTCACCAATCCAGAACAACGAATCTTCTTCAGTAAATCTTCTGTGGGTTAAACCCATAATCTAGCCGAAACCCAAGTTCCTGCCATATAAGCTTGGTGAATGGAAATATTTTCAGAGATAGAAGGAAGGTAAACCCATAGTGGCCTAATATTCTTTATAATTTCATTTGGAATTACCTACGGCGTGCTATATGGAGGGCGATTTGAATGAGAGAAATCAAAGATATTTTCATAACAAGTCGCAAATCGAAGATAAAATATAGCAGTCAAGGAGCTGTTGTATCATTTTTTTGAGAAGATGTGATGGCTCAATGGAAATTAAACCGAAAGTGCCACAACCACCGAAATTTTATCCCAAGAAAAATCCTGATAGGGAATGGATGATCTTGATCTGCTGCTCTAGCATTGGGATATGTGCATGAATGAATTAGGTCTCACAGTGTCTCTCACTTGTTATATCTGTCAGGAGATTTAATCGGTCAACGAATCATTTCTGAAGCTAATAATATACCTGATTATGCTAGACCTTAATCTCTAGCTTCTTCATTTCTTCTGTTTTTTTGTTCTTAATCTCTTTGTACTATCGCCGCGCCTCCTCGGTACTTTGTTATCATATTAATCCTAAAACAAAGGAATAAAATGAATCAGTTGGGAAGAAACGAAAAGGGATGATATGACATCTGCCATAATTTGATATCATATACTATAGCATCTTATGGCAAACTAGTTTGGTGGATAAATGGCTCCTGAGACGAATGCCCACCTTTTCCTAAACTGATCCTTATCTAACCAAATATGGAGATTTTTGGTTGGGAAGCTAACAGATCCATCGATATCTTATTCCTCTTTGGATCTTATCAAAAATTGGTCAACGTCTAGTTTATCGGTTAAGTAGTAAGAAATATGGAAATGTCTGCCGGTCGCAATCTGTTGGATTTTATGGAATGGCGGAATGATAGAACTTTCGATAACAAGGAAAAAAAAAGTGGAAGAGATGATCATTGATATCAAAGCGAAAGTCTTTCAATGGGCCGAGATATTCATTATGTATGTAAAGTATAGCGGTTGCGGATGTCATTCTAGATGGAAGAATTTTTCTTTGACCTCTCTTAGTTGGTCTTTTTTTTTTTTTTTTTTTTTTGGGATTTTGGCTTTTTGTTGCCTTGGTTAAGTAGGTCTTTTTTTACCTTGTCTTTGTCATTCTTTAAGTCTGTTGTTGGTTGAGTTTTGCTCTTGAGTTCTTTTTCTGATATCATGCTCTTTATTCTAATAAATCTTTTCTTAATCGAGCAAAAAAAAAAAAAAAAGGCTTGTCGGTGTGATTTAGTCATTTCGGCTTTATTTTGACTACGGAGGATTTATACGGTGAGTGGTGATCCATCCCACTTCATTTTGCACTTTGTATTTTTCAGCAGGCAAAATTGTGTTCATGTCATTTTGTTTTGTGTTTTGGAATTACGTTCATGTCATTGGTTTTAGTACTGTTTTCAATTTCCACTTCAAAATGGCTACAAGCTACAATGACGCAAAAATTAGTGTGAAACTTTTATGCATTAATCTTTTGTCATAGTTTGAAGCTTTGTTGTTGTCTAACGAAATTAAAGCTACTGAAGGAAATTTTTCTCTAGTATTTGTTTTAATTAAAAATATATATACATATTGCAGTCGAGAAATCTGAATCGAACAGCGAGAACATAATTACAGGCATTTATTTTCTTTGCACAACAGAGATGACGAAGTGCTAGTCCCATGTAAAAATAAATCTATGAAATCGATGACAAATCCTTATACATTGACATGTAAAATGGAGCAATTAAAGTTTATACTAAACATAATTGAAAAATAAAAAAATTAGTCATCCAAGTTTCTTATGGTGGGTAATCGTTTATTAAATGGGACAACCAGATCTTTAGCTTTTTATGTTTGTCATCTTTGTCAGATAAAATCCAACATTCTTGTCACACAATATAAAGATAGAAAACTTACAAGTATAACCCACCAAAGAAGGAATATTAGATTAGATTACAAACTCTAAAATTAATATATCTGTAATTGTTAGTTTCCTCCAACATTCCAAAAGAATTCGATGTTAACTCCATTTGTTTCTCGTTTGGTTAAAATGAGAGGTTATCTTTTATATAAGTTATCAAAAAGAGAATGATATGTGAAGTTAGTTACTCTCGGGGTTCATGACTCCACAATGCACTAGACCACACAAATTGAAGCTTTTGATTTCACATGAAATGAAACTTTTTCCTTGTGGTAAACTAAGTGTGTATCCAAAACCATATATCGTAACAGCATTTGAAGTCATGTAATAAAAAAAAAAAATCGAAAATGGTGGGTTCCACAAGATAAACATAAACATGGATGTATAATCTATGAGAGATGGTTTTGGAAACTTCATTTGGGCATTAAGTTTAGAAATTTCTGGTGAATCGATTTCTGAATAAATAGGATTATGTTCAAGTGTGAAATATATTGGGAAGTGGGTAACAAGACTTGATAACAAAAAATTTGTTTTCACCCATCTATTATGTGCAGCCTTCGAATAAAGAGTTACAATGTACATAAATGTGGTAGGTAGATAACATAACACTTGGATATGATTTATAATTTTGCTACAAATAACGCTGTTCTTTTTATATAATGGTACAAAAGCACTTGTAACTACAAAATAACGAATACCGCAGATATTTCGAAAAGAAAAATGCATGTAAACGCGTACTATGTTGGTGGTGGTGATGAGAGTAAAGTTATCAAATACAAAGTGACTAACTAACACCAACATCATTTAACCTACCTCAGTGGCTTAAATCTTGTTAACTTATATCATAATGGTCAAACTCTTCCTCTACACTCTCAAACAAACAAAAGTTTTTGGAGCATATGATGGTTTATGAGTGATGACCGATGATAAAAGAGTCTGAAATCTTTAAGGGACAAAATTAAGCGAGGACATGTTAGATCCCCTATATCTCTACTTCCCAATGACTTGATACATAAATTAAGTTAAAAAGTAGAGGTATCTTCTTCGTTTCCCATAGATGATACAACCAGAAATCACACCATTCTCTTGCCTCTATTGTTTGCATGTGGAGACATGGTATGTTTTCCCCTATAACTGTCTTAATCATCCTGCGTTCAAGCCGGTAGTTTTTCACTCAAGAGTCGAGAATCATAAAAATGTTCAGGTAAAGATGAGTACAGGCAAGCAGCGCCCACCCTTATATACGCTCCTATTAACTAGTCTAACAGAGGTCAAAATACATGAGATCATATTCTAAACAACCCTACACACAACATATTATCTAGTCAAAAACATCATATTTGAACAGAGATATTTATTTTTCCTTCTCTTTTTAACTTGGCTGGTAGCCCATGCAGAACTATTAGTTGAACAACGATAAGAATAACCAAAGTTCCATAATTAAAGTCATCATCATGTTCGTAGTTTTTTTTTTGAAGGATAGATGGGTTTCAAACCGGAAACCCATAATTTATTAAATTACTTTATTAAAATTGAGGTTTGAAGAGATATATAGTGGCGTAGAATCATGGTTCCACCGATTGGAATCAAGATGACCTGATAATTAGAACACATCATAATGATACATAATAAAAAAATATAAAATATAATGTATCCCAATTCCTAAAATACAAAAATTGTACAGAATAGTTGGTCAACATGATAAATGATGTAATCCAAACAATGGTCTTCTCATTAGACTTCAACCATTTAAAAACTTCTTCTTTATTAAGATATAATCCTTCATAAAAGGAATAATTTGTTCCAAAAATCAGATTACAACCCATTCCAGTAGCCATTGATCAACTTTGTAAGAATCTTGATTTATGTCGCGCCAGAATTGGTCATCTTTGAAGGTGTACTTGAATATATCATCAGAATCCATTAGAAAACCCAAAGTGCAATAATAAATCATCGTAGTAGCGAATCGAAACATCATATGACAAAGAATTGTCAAAGAAATAATATTTATTTAAAATATAAAAGACACAGAAAACAAAATCCTAATTTCGCAAACAAGTGCGGTTTTTATTTATTTAAATAGGATTCAGTGAATAAAACAATCTAGATTTGCTCGGAAGATATGAAATTCATATCTAAACCGAAAAATCTAGGTTTATGATGAAAAAGAGAGATGGAGAAAAAACATGATTATTTTCTTAGGAAAAACGGTTTTACGAGAGAAAGAGAAAAATCAATTCACGTAAAAATTAGCTATGAGATCGCATGTTCATAGTTATTTTTCCTATAACTTTTTTCATGATCATAGAAAAAACCATGTACCTATGTGATAGACGCATTTATGTGTCTAATTTGTCCCCAATGTTTCGTATTGTTAGTACCCTTTTTGTCCTTATTATGGTGTTTTGTGTGTTTGTAGGTATTTTTTTGGAAATAAACATTTTTAGAGAAATTGACCGAAAAGTTGGTAAAAGCAAGCACCCCGGAGGACATTTGTTATCGGACTCCCACTTTGGATAAGGGCACCTCTTGTTGGGCACACTTTATCGCACCTGGTTTGGTTAAGAGGCGACCACCTTAACCGTTTGAAAATGAAAAAGAGGCGGAAATGGACTTGGAATCTGCGGAGATTTTAGGTGCGACATTAGGCGTAATATTTCTTAGTTTCTCTCGGTTTGACTTGGAATGATCTTTGTTACACTAAAAACGGAAAGGTACTTGATTCATGCACGTAAATAATGGAAGAAATCATCAAACAAGGGATGAAATATATTCTCGAATTTTTTTTTTAATTTAAAGTTATTTTGGGAAGAGTTCTTGTGGCACAGCGTGTTTTGGGATGTGTGGAAGAGTGTTTGGATGGAGGTTGACTGCAACAAACGCATGAAGAAGAAAATAATGGGAAGAAAATATTCCGAGAATAATTTTCTTTGATGTCGAATTATGGGAGATTTTGGGTAATTATGAGACATTATTCTTGTTCTGCTGATATATATATGGTCTTTGGTGTTGCATAGAAGGGAGATGGAGAGTTTGGGGAGAATCATTAGTTTAATATAATTGTTACAAACCCGGTTTTAATTGTTTTTCTCCCATTTCATTATTGTGATCATCCTTTGAGCAATAAGAATGAATTTTGAGTGTGTTTCAATATGCGGAGCTAGAACCCATCAACTGGACGACGGAGGAAACCCGTTTTATACATGGGTAATTTTAATTAATTCTTTTTATGACTTTTGCACTAATTAAAATTGAATTATGATTTGATTAAATTAGTTATTATTTTATTAGATGGGTCATGCTTGCTTAGATGTTTGATGCCTATACTTCGATTTATAACTAATATTTTGAGAATCAACCTTGGCAAAAATAAGAGTCCATGTTTTTAGTTGTTGAGCTATAATTGTTAAAAGAATTAATATTTGAACCTTTTTGTTATGAATTCGATGGAATCCACGAATCCCGGTAACTATCTCCATCTTGTGACAATATTTTTATATATTTTTCTTTTATTTTAGTTTATTAAATCCTAAGATCAATTTCACCAAGTCAGTGAACGACAACCCCTACCTATTACTACAACATTATTGAGTCATATCAATTTTGGCGCCCCGTAAACATTGGACTTGTGTATAGATTTGTTTTTTAGGTTTTGTTATTAATTTTTTTTATTATTATTTTTGTTCTTTTTTACGCGTTTTGGTATTTTACCATTTTCTTTGATTTGGAGTGGAGCGAAGAAAAAGAGAAAGTCTTGAAAAGAAAAAGCAAGGCCAAAATAGGAAAGAAAAGAATCCGACGGAGTGAAGAAGAAAATTTTTTATAGTGTAATTAATTATTATTATTATTTTTAGAAAGCGTAATTAGGTAATTATTTTTGTAATTTGTATTTGTATTTTTGGACTTTTTAATTTTTGGACTTTATTTTTTTGGACTTTTTGACATTATTAATTTTAAACCCTAAGGAAGGGTAATTTAAATATAAAGCGTACGAGGGAAGGACGGTGATTACGATATCACCTCGGCGCCTCGGGTTCGTACCACGACATAGGAGTCGTGGCCGTCGACTTCAACGGTTCATCCCACGTCTGGAGCGGGAGGTAAAATTCTAAACACCCGCGAATCCCACATCGGCGGGTTTCTTTGGATGATTTCGTGTGAATATATGTCGAGCGAATCATACATTGCTTTAATTTCCTAGTAAAGGGCAAGGACTGGCCATACAAGATAAGAGTTCGGATTTCATCACCGTTCTCTTCTTGCCCGCCTTAGGAAAGCGAAACCAAACACGAACCTAAGCCTAAAATTTTGACTAGAACGAGGCCAGATAGGGTAACGAGGCTTAATAGGAAAGTCATTCGAAAAATATTGGTTACTATTTAAGCATACTTGAAGTTCATGATGGTTTTACGCAAGTTGAATGCGTGGCTAACCGCCTTGTAATGTGGTGAGGCCTTGGGTATCAAAACTCCATGCGGCTTCCCTCGCCTGTCGGCTTCACAAACTCGGATTGATTCGAGGGGTTTGCTTAAATTGTAGCAATTACCTTTCGAAGGTTTAGAAAGAGCTGGTCTAGAAACAATCTAAGTGGAGCCATCATGCTTTTGTTTGCTAGAAATCGGTAGGTTTGTTGTGGTGATCGGCCTTGTTTGTGTTTGCGTAGAATTCCCTTGTAGTTAGGATGTCAAGCGGTATTATAATAGCCATCACAATGAATATGAATATCCAAGCGAACAATATGGACATCACTCTTTTTATGATCGAGAATGTGAATAGTGGTTGGGAACGTCAACCATTTGAAGATTATGGCTCATACCATGGTGAGCCAATTACTATTCACATGAATAGGTCATACGAGCAAAATTCCTATAATTCCTCTTCTTTAGATGAAGCACGTAGGATACTTGAGTCAACGTGTAAGTTAGCGAGTCAACACGTGAGTTTCTTGAGACAACACGTAGGTTAGAATTAGAGACGGAAGAAAGAATTGCTCAATTACTCTGATTGCCAATACATTCTTTCCAATATCACATGAAAATGAGGATAATTTTTAAAAAATCGGGATGACGAGGTTAGAGTTGGTAACACTAGTTGTGTAGATGAGTTCAACCATTTTCATGTTATTATAATGATGATTATGAAGTGAAGATAGTGTTGATGAAGAATTTGAAATAAATAGGCATAGTGATCGGAAATTGTTACCCCAATTGGGCTATATACTTACGATAATGTTATTTACAGTTGAAATCAAATAATTTTATAATATTCACCTATTCAAAGGATGAGGATTTGACTAGAGATACCCCGTTTAGACGATGTAATATTTCCTTTTGATTACGAAGCCAAGGATGGTTTTAGAGGAGCAGTATATTTTGAGTATAGCGATTTAGAAACAATAGACTTAGAAAAGGAAAATGAACTCGTAGAGATGAGTGAGGATGTGCGACTTAGAAGAATCAATTGACCATTTTCGAATGGAGATAACCTTGAAATTAGGAAGTTGTGACTAGTCTTTTAGAGAGACTACTTTGAAAACTCTCTAAGTTTGGGGTGATTATCATTCTCCATGTGCCTTAACTCTTAGAAAGGTCCCTAACTTGGGACTTGATATATGTGCCTCAACCATTTTAAAAGATTATCTTCATACAATTTTCTGAGCCTAGTTGTGTCCATAAAAAAGTTCGGTTGTTTAGAAACCCGTCCTTTGGTTGATGTGGTTAACCCGGGTTATGATCCGCGATTGATTTGTTTTCCCACCAAATATTTTCAACCAATTGTAGGAACATATAAGTTTTAGATGTGTCCCGATTATTAAGTTTTGAGGCTAAACCCTAATTACTTTGGAGATTAGGGTCGACACATTTGATTAAGAATGACCACTATTTGGTGTTTTGTGAAGTCAAGATACGATTGACTTAGAGGATGATTATTCGAGTTATTATTATGTGCTTCTAAGTTTTTATTTGAGTTTTCCGGACTCAGAACTGAACATTCGGATCTAACTCATAAGGAAGCAACCCATGAAAATATGTTATCTAGACCCTTTTATAGAGCACAGAACCCGAACCACAACTAGATGTAGTTGTCTTAAACAAAACAATATAAGGGTGTGTTGGATATCTTCCTGTTGCCTGGAAGTTTCCTCTTCTTGTAGTTAGCACTTTTTGATCCAGATGACCGCGTTTGTCCATTTGTTCTTTATACGATTCTTGGTGACTAATCCTTTTTCAATGTCGGTGAAGACTTTAAACTTAGCACTTCTTGGGAGGTAACCCATGCTCTTGCAACACGTAATATCTTTCCTTAATCTTCAAGTGGTGACAGTTCTCATTGTTCATGCTTTTAATTTCATCTTTAGAGCATTGAGGACAATGTTAGATTTAAGTTTGGGGTATGGGAGCTGGAGAAACCTTTTGTCGATTCGCAATAAATAAACTCGAGCCTAGAAATATATGTTTATTAAGGTCGGCACTAACCAATCTAAGTGGATGGAAACATTTTTGTTGTAGGAGTTGAGGAACCAATCGATTTAGATGGCAACATCTAAAGAGTCTATTCATAAAAGCACGAGCTCGAGTGTTATAAATAACATGATAGTTTCACCATATCTCGTTGAGTCCTTTTCACTATCGTTTTTATTTTGTTTTGTTCTTTGTGAACTATGTTTCTCTAAGTGATTAGGTGGGGCTCACGAATCAATTTGTTACCAATGCTAGGGTGAATTAGAGTGATTGAGATACCCAAAAAAAAAAAAAAAAAAAAAAAATGAAAAAATGAAAAAAAAGTGAAAAAAAGTTGAGACCGGACCATCGGACCAGCGAGAATAAATTCAATAAAGTCGAACTACTTGGAACCCTTGTATATGCCAGTTGTGTTGACACTAAAGTTAGGATTATCGACCATTGGTTCCCTTGTATATGCCGGTGTGTTGATATTAGTCGGAGCAGTATCTCAATCCATTAGGATAGGTTCATTTGGCGGAGGCCTTGAGACGGATATGGAAACACCGTTGATTAGTAAACATCAAAACCATCTATGTTTTTCTCATACCCATCTTCTTGATCTATCCATGTGATTAGTTTGGACTCCAGAGTATTGATGTCCATGAGTGCGACTATCCGAGTAGAGCTCAGTGACTTATATATGAATTTTAGTATGCTTGAGTGCAAACTCGTGATGCGTCAATTGGAATTTACGCATCAGGTACTTCCTCCACGTAGTCGATAAGTATGCCAACCAAGGAGATTCTTTAGTGCCTTCGAGGTTACATGTAGATAGCTAGTGTCTAGAGTAAAGGTTTTGTGGGTACACCTCTGGTAAAACCCTCAGGAGACAACACTCATGCACTAGGGCCACCTAGGGGTTCAAATGATTTTATTTTCTAGAATAAATTTGCTCGAGGACTAGCAAATAATAAGTTTGGGGGTATTTGATAGGCGCATTTATGTGTCTAATTTGTCCCCAATGTTTCGTATTGTTAGTACCTTTTTGTCCTTATTATGGTGTTTTGTGTGTTTGTAGGTATTTTTTGGAAATAAACATTTTTAGAGAATTCAGCTAGAAAAGTTGGTAAAAGCACCCCGGAAGACATTTGTTATTCGGACTCCCACTTTGGATAAGGGGCACCTCGGTTGGGCACTGTTATTCGCACCCTCTCGGTTTGGTTGAGGGGCAACCACCTTCTTCGTTTGAAAATGAAAAAAAGGCGGGAAATGGACTTGGAAGGTCGTGGAGATTTTCAGTGCGGAATTAGACGTAATATTTGCTCGAGTTTCTCTCGGATTTGACTTGGAATGATGCTTTGTACACTAAAACATGAAAGGTACTTGATTCATGCACGTAAATAATGGAAGAAATCATCAAACAAGGGATGAAATATATTCTCGGATTTCTGTTTTAATT
>JAJJWW010016380.1:0-49806 GCA_023531295.1 Papaver armeniacum | reverse complement strand
ATTCCGCTGGACTAATTCCATTATTTTCTTAACTCTTGAGCCATCAGTACCCTGCAGTATTTAAGACGTAAAAAAAGAAACTCATGAGTATCTACTTCCACCGAGCTGTTAGACATGCCACATAATGACAAGACACGACCATAGAGTAGAAAACTTCCGTTCTTTTGTATGCCACAGAAATATTCCTTCTGAACTTCGAGGAAATAGAGTAGAACTTTTTCCTTACTAACCTTGTTTTTCAGATCGACCAAGACTAGATGGTACTCAGTACCACCAGAAACAAGGTCATAGCCCAACGAGTTCAACATCTTCAAGAGTTAACATGTCACGATACAAGAAAATGAATGTTAAGAGAGTGCATGGTAGTAGTATCTAAGTCCAATGAATATAACCGTGTAAAGCCTTACTTCGGCGAACTATGAGCTATTTTTGAGAACTTGTTCTAGATAAGCCTTGTACTCCGGGGTAGTTGCCTGCATCATATGATTTGAAAAATTAATCTATACGAATTTTTATTATACAGCTCTAAGGAAACACTTGTAATATAAGGAAATTGGCAAATCTATTTATGTGAAGCTCAAGAGGAACGATATTGGCAAATCAATGAGCGTTGACATCATTTCCAAAATTGTTGACTGGGTTAATCAGCGAGAGGGAATGAAGGTAAAGACTGTAGAGTAGAACACGAATACACAGAATGAATGTCTTTTTTTCTACAGGACAACGCTTTACGGATATGCTTAAGTGTGTTTCTGTGCATCTTTTGAAGAAATTTTGATGAATAACATTCAAATATGGAAAATACAGACGACTGTAAATGCATGTTTCTCCACCAGAGTGAGAAGGATCAGAAAAGGAAACAAAGGTCATGCTGAGTTACCTAAAGAAGAGGCGGATAAGGATGCAAACCTGTTTCAGTGCAACTGCTAATCCAGCAATCGTGTGATTGTGAGGACCTCTCCTTGAAGACCAGGAAAGACAGCTTGATCAATTTTGTCTGCATACATGACCTTCAAGACAGAATGAAATATTAGATTTGGAATCTCCATTCAAAATCAAAAGAGCAAATAAACACCTGAAAGCATACAAAAGCAAGAAAACCCAGGGTTCCAAAAGATGGCCTGTAATGATTAAGTAAAACAATAAAATTCGCCCCTTGTCAGAGTTAACCCAACCTTTTTGCCTTTATTTGTTCCTTCAACCCCTTTCTGTAAGAAATCACCCCCGCACGTGGTCCACGAAGGGATTTATGTGTTGTTCATCGGCATACTCAAATGGCGATGGGATAACAGCAGCAGCAACAAGCTAACTAATGTGAGCCATATCTGCCAACAATATAGCTTTTTACTTGTCGCACACCTAAATCCGCGAAAAGATTATTTTTCAGTTGGTAGGAAGACCCGCATAAAAGTAAATATACAGGTATGACAGAAGGAAATCAAAACTTGGCCCTTAATTATCCTTATTCTACCCTACCAAATGATGAGAATATAATGTGTGAGATGGGAACGTTCAGTGAAACGATACCACTGCGAACTAGAGAGTATAATCAACTGGCAATGATTTCACATTGCCAAAGGCCAAAGATGCCAAAGAAAAGTCCACACTGAAAAAAAAAAGGTCAAATGAGCTTGGCCGTACTAGATGTAGTTTACCTGGCGAATGCCTGCATAATAATAGAAGCAGCCACTAAAATATTCACAAGCTTTTATTGGCATCTTAGAATATCCAGTGTGCATCTTGCATCCGACCATTGGCATTGCGAGTTCCTCTGTATTCTTCCAGAACATCACCTCTTTCTTTTTCCAAATCTTCTGCTGAAACCCGAACCTACATTGCATTCAGATATCACTGAAAACGAATAATCAATACCTCAGAGCTAAACTCTGCTAGGACTGATAAAGATTGTGATAATAGTTCAGGCTTGTCGACAGGCACAAGCAATTCATATATTGTTTCGTCTGCTGACATTGTAGCATTTTGACACGCACCAACTCTGCCCCAATACTTACTTGAAACTTAACAGTATCATGGATGTGTATTTTTTGTTGTACTGAAAGCAGGATGCCCGACTATGTGAGCAACTCCACGATCATCATCCTCTGCACAACAAATCTGTCAACTATTCAATCAAGACAGTAATTATACATCTAGAAAAGAAAACTAGTACAGCACCACAAAATATTGCATTGACGTTCCAACTAAAGTAATTCCTGCGAGTCACAAACAACAAAATGTAACTGCACTTTTCCTAGGATTTCTCGATTTTTTCCAATTTCACTACAATTTCTTACGATTTCACACTCCGACGTCTATTCCCAATGAACAACACCACCAGTCAAATGCAGGGGTACACTAGTTAGTAAGAAGACATCATCCCCAGACATGCCCAATCATACAAAAAAAAATCTCTACCATCCTCTTAGTTTATCTAAATTGAATGCAATTTAAACCTAATTCTCTCTAATCCCCAAATTATAACCCCAAAACCCTTTAATGAAATTAACGTAATAAACCACTACAACCCAAACATAATCAAATTAGCATCACCATCAATCATAAAAATCCAAACTTTAATCAATCCAATAGAAACTACAAGCAATCATCAAAAATCAACTTACCAAACTTTAACAGCAAGGGCAAGACCGCAAGAGCATCTCTCATCTTAGGTTTAGAACGAACGTCATAGAAGATGATCTGAAAGAGACGAAGGAAAACAGCTGAGAGAGATTAAGGAAATCTAGGGTTTCTACTCTAGTTCTACCATTTGCAACTGAGACTTACCATCTTCAAATGTAGAATTTTCTACTCTTATTTGTTGGGCCTGGCCTGTTTGGTGGGGGGTCTTAATACTACGTGCCATGGTCTTATCAAGTTTAGCCCGCCCGCTTTGCTCCTTGATTCTTTAAAGAACGTCCTGTGCAACGAACGGACGGTTGCGGATTAGGGGTCACCCGCAACCAAATCATCAAAATTGCGGATTTAGAAAATTGGACCGTGACCGGCCCAATCACCCGCGGATTTGACCTCTGCTGATTAGCGGATCGTATGGGCCGGATGCAGATTATTAACCGCAGTTTTAGCCAATAATTTTTTTTCTTCAAGTAATAGGAATGTCTAGGTTTTGGAAACCAGGAACAGAGAGACCTCAACTCATAGATGATGAAGAAGGTGGAGTCATCTTTGTGTCATCAACACCATCTCATAGGTATTCGTTGATTCTCTTTCTATCTAATTAAGTTGTTTTAATCGGTTAAATTACTAGTTAACTTTGAATTTTGATTTGCCATAAAAAGTATTGAGAAGCAAAGATAAAGATTACCAGTGTCCATCATACACACATTCTTTACCTAGTTGAGAATCATGCTACTAGCGTTATTGTTGGTGAAACTGGCAGTGGTAAAACTACTCAAATCTCTCAGTTCTTAACGAAGCTGGATGGGTTGAAGGTGGAAGGGTTATTGCTTGTACACAACCAAGACGATTGTCCTTTGAAGTTTGTCTTTTTACTAAAATATCGTAATTCAATTGTTGGTCTTGACTGGTTATGTTTGCAATCAACATTTTGTAATTGTGTTTTTGATTCAGTCTGTTGCTGCTAGGGTAGCTGAAGAGATGGGTGTAACTCTTGGAGATGAAGTTGGATATACAATTCGTTTCGAAGAGCTTACGAAGCCAGTGAATCATCGATTTAGGTTTTGAAACTAAAACTCCAATATTATTCTTAGTAATTTTATTAAATTCCCTTACTACCTTACGGTTGCGGGTAAATCCGCGGATTTACAAAACCAACTCTAACCAAACCGTTAAACCTTGCGGATTTGAGAACTCACCTGTGTCCGGCCCATAGCCTCTTGCGGATTGGTATTCACCCGCTATTTTGCGGACAGTTGCGGGTGAAATCCGTGATTTCGGTTTTTCTGCACACCCTAAACGTCAGAATGAACAGTTTGCTGTCTAAGTAACAACTAATATTCCTTGTACTGTGCTTGGATATATGTTGTTGGTTTGCATGTGTCCTTAAATGTATCTTTTAGCTCAAGTGATGTCCTGATACACTTTCTTCAAACAACATAAGCGAGTATGGAAGATCAATATATGAGCGAAACCCCAACATGCAAGGGCAAGGCTCACCAGATTCCTTCTCTGCGAGCCCATGCATTCTTCCTCTTTCGCAGCGGATTAAAATGCAGGGGAACCTTCAAATGGTGGGTTTGAGATTGAGATGCTGTCCGATGGACAATTTGTTTGGCTGTTAAATTCCCGCTGTCACTATTCAAGCTAAAACGGATCAGGGGTCATGTGCCTGAGATGATTTTTGGCAAATTGATAATTGAAAATTTTCTGAACTAGTATGAAGTAGGCGTTTATTATCAAAAGGAACCTTTATTTATTTGGTTGATGTAAAGGTCAGTGAATTCAGAACAGTCGCCTTGAACCCATTTTGAATGAGGATTGATGAGTTAATTAACTTTGAATCTAGAGGTGTTTTCAGGTTCAACTCAGATGGCAAAATAGGAAGTGCACACCTAAATCTTCAAAAAGATAGCGTCTGCAGAAAGGTTGCAACGAGTAATAAAGGCACGTCCTGGTGAGTCGACTAAGGTATACTTGCAGCAGAAAGTGTGTCTAGTTAGAGAGACCTAGATGAAAAGAATCGCGTTGGCGATGATAATAGTTTCTGAACAAGAAGTTAGTTGTGTACTTGGATCATTAGTAATTACTCCAACTTAGCTTGATTTTAACTGGAGACTTTATGGTTACACTTACGAGTTACGAATAAGGATCAAGTTGTATTTGTGACTGGGTATGGGTTTGTGCATTGCTAATGACTAGTTTTGTGTACCAGCAGCGTATGTGCTCATGTAAAGCATGTTGGAAAAAACTGGGTTGCAATAGAAGATGAAATAACACAGGAAGAGATTGTTGTACTCCAAACTTTCAAGGCTCATAAGATTTCTTTTAGATAATTATTTCTACCCTCCCAATAAATTGGCGATTACAACAGGTGTGTGAAATAATGCCTTCAGGATACAATGAAAGCCCTACAACAGAAATTGAATTCAAGGTTTGTACCCTTTGATCCAATCAAGAACACATGTAAACAAAATTTCTGATGATGCTTTAGAAAGAGAGAAAACATAAAAGGTTTTTCCGATATATTTTAAACGAGTTTCGGGAGATGCTATTTAAAACGTAATAAAATATATTTTCAGTTTCAAGCTATCATAGCAAAAGCATCAATTTAGTTTCAGACAGCTCAATTGAAAAATCCTGAAACAAGAGCACTAAATTACAGAGCAATTGCAGTGAGCGTGACAAATAACGGGAATGCACCCTTGTGATAGTTGACAGTACTACTGCTAGTAGGGGAAGGGGCGTAGTAGCCATTATGACGACCATCGTGATCATGATGATGACCATGATAATAAGGATCATAGTAAGGACCATAGTAAGGGCCATAATAAGGACCATGGTGATGGCCATAATAAGGACCAACTCCACCATAATAAGGGCCGTAATAAGGACGAAATCCAGGAGAATAGGAACGACCACCACTACTTCCACCCGCGACTTCTGCTACCTCCGCCACTATGTCCACCACCTCCGCCACTATGTCCGCCGCTATGTCCACTACTGTGGCCACCGCTAGAACGGGCTGCATGTTTTCACACACCCATATATATATATATATATATATGTATACAATTAATCAAACGGTTTTGGTCTTTTCAAAACCCTAACCGTAGAAGTTTAATGGCAACAAGAATAACAAAATTTCTTTAACTTAGAGCATCTCCAATGAGACATTAAAAATAGGGCTGCACAACGGGTAGGGTGGGTAGGATATGGCCTATTTCGCCACCCTACCCGTTGAATGGCGGGTAAGAAATTTTTTACCCGCCACCCTACCCATCATTAAACGGGTAAGACCCTACCCGACCCAACAAATGGCGGGTCGGGTAGGATAGGTGGCGGGTATAACTCGTTTTTTTTTTTTTTTTTTTTTTTTGATATTATTGTTTCTACCTTGTAGACTTTACATACAAAATCTTGCAAATACATATAAAACAAAAGCTAGTCTATCTACATAAGTACCCAACCAGTCTGCCAATCTAAGTAAAAATGAACAAAAGCATCTGGTAGGCACAAATCCACCAAAGGTTTAAAAATCAGTAGGGGTAAAGCAACCCAACTAACAACACAAAAATACAAAAAAATCTCCAAAAGGTTTAAAGCTCTCATGGGGCTTTGATGCTCGAAGAATCGGCCTTAATTCCATATTCTTCATGTAAACTTGGTCTTCATTCATCATCTACGATTATAGAAAAGCTTTAATTACCTCCGCTCTTTGTTGGTTTAGTCCTCCACTGCTTGCAAGGTGAGAGCCATTAAGATGCGCTCACTTACAAGACCTAAAAAATGTGGAACAATAACAACTGATTCTTAATAAATATGCTCCGTCAGATGTATGACATGGTAGTCCAACGAAATTTCTACATCTACTTCTATCGAGAAAAGGTCATGATATTATTAAAGAAAGTTGTGCCCACATATGTTGTGGAGTGATGTACGATGTGTTTGGAGTCCTTTTTCGCATGACATATGTTTGTATAGAGTTGAATTGGCATACCTCACTTACGACTTAGAGAGATCATCCATCGTCAAGGTCGGTGTTTGTCCCATTGGCAAGAAGTTAGGTTATCCATCTAATAGAGTGCCGTATGAATATAATTATATATAAAACAAGAGGTCGAGAATTAAACAAAACTACAACTTCAACGCACCTTTTTCTTTGCTTCTTATCCTTGACTACTGGAGATGCCTTGCCTTAGAGTGCACGGATTGTGATGCATAACGAACGAGATCAGCATCAAGATATGTAATAACGTTTTTTATGTAAAGTAACCAAACGTATGAGCTTGGTACAACAAAATGTACATTAAAATTACAAAAGAGGTTGAGAGATGTCTTGAAGAGCGTCGGTGGCAACCTCGACAATGAACTACTTAAGTAATCCGTAATCAACTTCCTTATTCTCAGAGGAAATAATAAATAAAATCTTAAACATACGAAGTATTTGTTAAAAGTCTAACAGCGTACATACGCTATCCGATATCCATTTCATTATGAGAGCTTTTCAAAACCCAAAACTCAAAACAATACGAATCAATCTTGTTCCTAAGCAAGTATTTTCCAATTGATTTTTTTTTCAGAGCTTACAAATTCCAATGTTACTCATCATATTTCATCATCAAATTAATAAATTTGATCACTTCCTATATGGGTATTGTTTCCACTATTGGACCCTAAGTACCGAATAAAAGAAGAAAGTAAAAGAGCATGATTCACTCACAGGTTTGTCTAAATACACTAGCTTTCATCAAAAGGAACACTAATTTTGTAAAAAACAACAACAGCTTCAAAGATCGATACGAACACTAATTTCCTAAAAGACAAGAAAAGGTGAGATGATAAAGGGTTAAGTCTCTTACAATCGAACATCGGGGCATTGAAATCCACTCTTAGCTACATAATGTTCCACTAATTCATCCGGAATTTGCATAATACAAACACAAATTCACAAAATCTAAGTTCTTTTTCTCTTAAGATTAAAGATACATATACAAAGATGAATAATTTTCAATTCAATTGAAACCCACTTACTAGAATACTTCAAATAAACCATCCACGATTAAAAATGCACAATTTGCAATTCAATTCAAACCCAAATAATAGAAAACACCCCTAACAACAAATATGTATTTTCTCACTATAAGCCATCACTGATAGAAGTAGTTACATGGAAGCTAGTGGTTTAACATGGAGAACATCATCAAGTACAATTCAACACCAACAAATGATTTAGGACTTTTTTTTTTCATTGCTTGACCCAGTTGTTAATTGCTTTTCATTACCTTTAATAAAGAAGATCACCATCCCTCAACATTTACAACAATAATATGAAAAACTAAATTCCTTTGAGAATTTTCATCAATCGGTTAACATTCATGTTAAGTTTTCATAAAATATCATTTATTTAGAAATTAGGTTTGATTTCATAACAAAGAGTAAAATCATGAGGAGCGACTTGATGATTCGGACTAGTTTTCTTCCTTTTCTAAAATCAAACATGAGGATGAAATCAATCAAAATCCTCACAACATAATCAAACCTGAATTTACCTTTTGAAATTCCTCTTTAGATGGAGATGGAGCAACAACAGTAGAAGGGTTTCTTCAAAAGATCCAATCGAATGAGTTGTCCACTTCTAGATTTGGGGTTAAGTTTGATTCGGGAAGAAGGCTATTCTCTGTTTTAACTCGGATATGGTTTGGGGAGAAGAAGAAAGAAGAGAAAAGCAGATGAGGAAGAGCGAAAATAAACAACTTCATTTATTACCCTAATATGTTTGAAATAACTAAAAAATACAAAGAAGAAAAAACAACACAAGGGTAACTAAGTCATTTTTCGTAATTAACGGGTAGGCGGGTAGGGTAGGTTAATTTGAGTTTACTCATCACCCTACCCGTTTAACGGCGGCAAAAAAATTAATCACACCCTACCCATCAAACGCGGGTAGGGTAGGATACGGGTAGAACAGGGACGGGTAGGGTAGAAATGGCGGATATGGATAGGGTATGTGCACCCCTAATTAAAAATGTCCTAAATACAAGGCCCACATAGGATTTCAATGATTTAATTAGAATAATTCTCACCAATGGGAATGTGAATGGAGAAAGTAAAGATGATGTGTCCGGTAGTTATGTAGACATCCTCAAAGCCATCCTCTAGTTTTAGAGGTTCTCTTAGAGGATGTGAACATCCTACTCATCATTATCAATGGTTTTGATTAAATATATAATTTGGATGAATGGTTAAAAAAGTTAAGAACTAAAGCAATACAATTTCTTGTTGGAGATGTTTCTCTTTTATCTCCTCATATTAATGAAAACTTGGTCTTTAAATCAGAAAAAACAACTTCCACAAAAGATGCAGACCAAATTACCATTGGAGATGCTCTTATAACGAAAAGATAGATGGAGAGGAAGACATATACATACCTGAAATCGTTATGAACAAACACGAAAAGATTAGGAATAAGAAAAGTAATGCTGATGCTACCCTTCTCTTCGTCATTGTTTCTTCACTGAAGTTTATGATTTAGGCAGCACGTACAATATTGAGATCAGCGAGATGCTGTGTGTTACTTTATTTTTTTTTTCTACCAAAAGATCTTTAATTCTTAAAAATCAGGGTTTGTGTATGATTACTGATGTTAGCTATATCTCGGAAAAAAACTACTTATATGGAAGAGCTTAATTATATAGCGTTCTAGTCAAATTAGGATAATTAAAAAGAAACGACGCGGTAGAAGCAGAAGAACAGGAAAACTAAATTAAGGAAGAGCTTATAGCTTAGTGTTCTAGTCAAATTATGATAATTAATGTGATGCTTCAATTGGCTCACCAGGTTCCTTCTCTGCGGAGCCCATGAATTCTTCCTCTTTTGCAGCGGATTAAAATGCAGCTGAACCTTCAAATAGTGGGGTCTAAGTTTGAGCTGATGTCCGAGGGAGAATTTGTTCGGCTGTTTAATTCTCGCGGTCACTATCCAGTCCAGCCCTGTGATTGGAACGTTTGACATGTCGTCGCTCAAGTAGGGAGTACAGAAAATGAAAGGTAGTCACCATGACATTGTCTTTTTCTCGTAGAATTTACTGGATGCCATCAAAAACTCAGGGGTCATGTGCCTGATGATTTTTCGGCAAATTGATAATTGAAAATTTTCTAGTATGAACTAAGCGTTTATATTATCTAAAGGAACCTTTATTTATTTGGTTGATGTAAAGGTCAACGAATTCAGAACTAGCGATTCTTATGTTGTACTCAAGCTGGTGATTAGGTTGTCAAGACCAAGGTTATTAACAGTCGCCTTAAACCCATTTTGAATGAGGAGTTAACTTTGAAAGTTACTCAGTCAGCTGGTCCGCGCAATCTAGAGGTCTTTGACAAAGGTCGATCGGTTCAAATCAGATGGCAAGCAGAAAGGTTGCAACGAGAAATAAAGGCGTGTCCTGGTGAGTCGACTAAGGCAAGGACAATACATCGTGAAAGTGAGTCAAGTTCGAGAGATCTACATAAGTTGTGTAATTGGGGTGATTGTGCAGGCTGTCTGGTTAAGACTTTGTGGTGTAGAATCTTTGGAACTTGAGCTGAAGCTTAAGTAGGTTGAAGATCAACTTCCCACTACGCCTGTCCCTTCTTAATGAAAAGAATCACATTGCAGATGATAATAGTTTCTGAACAAGTAGTTAGTTGCGTAATTGAATACTCCAATTTCTGCATTGCTAACGACTAGTTTTGTGTGCGTGCTCATGTACTCTGTATCGTAAAGAGCGATTGGACTTGACCTTTATGGTTCTTATACTCATGCTTTCAGAAGCGACATATTTCATTTAATTGGGCAACTGGTCCTAATGCGAATTCAAATATGTCCTGACAGTGACATTAACAAAACAAAAAAAATTCAAAACGTCAAAAAATATATTTGCAATCTCAAGCTAGCCATAGAAAAAACATCAATATAGTTTTAGATAGCTCAACTGAAAAATCCTGAAACAAGAGTACTAAATTACATAACTAGAGCAATTGCAGTGAGCGTGACAAATAACAGGGATGCACCATTACCCTTGTGATAGTCGGGTGTGATGCTTCCAGTACTACTGCTAGTAGGGGAAGGGGCGTTGTAGCCATGACGACCATGATGATGACCATCATGATAATAAGGATCATAGTAAGGACCATAGTAAGGGCCATAATAGGGGCCATAATAAGGACGGCCATAATAAGGACCAACTCCACCATAATAAGGGCCGTAATAAGGACGAACTCCAGGAGAATAGGAACGAACACCACTACCACTTCCGCCGCTTCTGCGAGCACCACTACCTTTGCTTCCACTACTGCCTCTACTGCTGCTACGTCCACCACCTCCGCCACTACGTCCACCACTGGAACGGGCTACATGTTTCCATCGATACACAATTAATCAACGGTGTTTCCATGAATAAAAAATTTCTGTTCATGTTTTTTTTTTTTGAACAAAACCCTAAACCTTGGAAGTTTGGATGTTTTATATACTATTGGTGATTAGAACATATTAATAGTAAGAATAACAAAATTTCTTTAATTTATTAAGAGAAGACGGAGATCGAAGAACATACTCATACCTGAAATCGTTATGAACAGACACGAAAAGATCAGGAATAAGAAAAGTAATGCGGCTGCTTCCCTTCTCTTCGTCATTGTTTCTTCACTTCTATCAAAGTTTATGATTTAGGCAGAACGTACAATATTGAGATCAGTGAGATATGGTGTGTGTTATCTTTTGACTTTTGTTTTCTCTACCCAAAGATCTTTTTTTTTTTTTTAATCAGAACCCAAAGATCTGTATTTATAAGTAATTCTTAATAATCAGAGTTAGTGTGTCAAATCAAAATATATAGTTCTATGGAAGAGCATATATAGCTTAGAGTTCCAGTGATATTCAAAGAAACGACGCGGTAGGAGCAGAAGAAAGGAAGCTAGTAGTTAGGCAAGTAGTGTCCGTGTTCACCGTGTCCCAACACAAAACAAAACTCTCTCTTTTAAATGAAACCTAGATATTTGGAAGTTTTTAAAACTTTTGTTGGCCATAGCGCGTGTTAGCAAAGAAATTGATTTCTAAAGCATGCTCCAAAATTCCGTTCTCATATAGCATGCATGTAAGGGATAGTTCGTGTGTCTTCTATAATCTTGGATTACACATGTTGGTGTCTGAAATATTGTGCATGCATTGTTCCCTTCATTCTCATGTTGTGTTCTCATAAACTATCAGGAGTGGATTCATTTACATTATTGTGGGAAGCAATAAGAGTGCATGACAAAAAATCAGATATAATAGATATAATATGGGAAAGAGTTGTCAGTGTCATTGAAGATTGAAAAAATTTGACCAGTGAGGACTGCTACCCAAAACACTGTAAATGAATCCACTCCCGATAAAACTGGGTCACCGTTTCTTGGGATTTTACGACCACTGATATCCACTCTCGGAATAGTTAGAACTTAGATAGCCCGAATGAGAGAAACAGTACGATCCAGTTGTACTCCGCGCCCAAGTCGATGCTTGGCCCGAATGAGAGTAGAAACATCTGCGGCAGTTTCTCCTAGTCTGTTTCTTTGATGCCTGTCATCTTCAGACATTATCATTCCCATACAAAACTCCTCATTAATCAAAAACCCGTTGTATATTGTTGCCCCTGGCTGACTCAGTTTTTAGAAAAATTAAAGAAAATTACAATGAAGGCAGAAACTAAAATGACAGACGTCTTCTTCTTCTTCCTACTACTACACCTAAAAAATTTAAGAAGAGAAAATTGAAAAATGAATTGAGAACGAATTGAAGGGTTTAGAGTTAAGAAGGGTTTACAATGGTCATGTGATTGTGTTACATTATATCGAATAAAAGATAGTTGGCCTCCTTTTATAGAGAATCAGTTACACCTAGCAGTATAGCAGATGATTGGTATGAGAATATGGTGATGCATTTACGTGTGGCAGTGCATGTACACTAGCTACCAAACATCTATATATCCTCATCATTCATGACTCATCTAGTCGTTTATGTTGCTGACAACTTTTCGAGTGGATGCACAAGTAATTTCCTGAACTAGTAGTTAGTGACGTGTTCTGTACTCAAACCACATAGGATTAGTTGATGGATGAGAATGGGACACTTGTCAGTGTCATCAAATTTAATATGGCAGACCATGGATTTACTAACAATGAACTTATAATGGAGTATTAGTTGCAGTAAAGTTTGGTTGAGGCAGGCAGGGGGATTAATGTGGATTGTGGGAGTAGAATTTCCATTGAATTCATTTGGGAGGCACATAAAAAGGAATGTCACTAAGAGTTTTTGGTCATTCGTATCTCTAAACTGAAACAAGCAAAAAACATCCCATTCCCTGTAAGACTTTAACCCCCACCACCAACCTAACTACGAATACTGTGTGAAGTTACACTGAGATTATAAAATTCCCTTATCTGAAAACTCATGCCCGCCATCCAAAATGGCACCAAAAGACTAATGTCATCCAAAACATCATATACTGTCATGCATACAATGAACCACTAAAGGATATGACAAAGAGTAGTCAGTCAGTGTGAATGACTTGAGACAGAGCGAGTCGCTGTGTTGGGTTTATTTGAGTTCAAATTGATCAATGAATCATGTACAGCTTTCATCCCCAAGGAGGGGCCATTGCCCCCAATACAACTTCCAAGTGAAAAAAAGAACAACTATGTAAAAATGAAAAAAATAAACTAAAGCATCTGATTCTCCACACACTTTAATCTCTTATCTGGTTAGCCCTCCCTACCCCCTGTAGGAGTGAAATATCGCACACGTTAATAATCATGCGATGTGAAGATTATAACAGGAGCGAGGACCATCGCACATAGCAAAAATGAAATGACGCACCAGATCATGTCACCAAAGTCACGAGAAAAGTGTGATGATCCGTGCGAAAGAGTAGTCTGTGCGAGAATGAGTGATCGAATATGAGCGAGTGTATCGCAAAGGGATTCCGAAAATAAAGGATCTCTGAGCTGTCATCCACTATGTAAAATCTTACTATAATAAAGAAAAGACCCCCCTTTTGGTGAAGCCTTCTTTTGGTGAAGCTTTTTCACATGACAATAATACCCCCATTAACTAAGTTAATATTTGTATATTTACAGGAATGCCATTGTTTTAAAAATAGATCAAAAAAAATTAAAACTTAAATATCTTTAAAAATACACATCGAATTTTTGCAAAATTGATATATTTGGAAAACTCTTTAAATTATCTATGTAATGAGTACAAATAAGGATATTAAATTTTTATTTTAAGATTTTTTTTCTCCATTATTATCAAATTTGGTGTTGTTCAAATAATCCAATTCAAGCATGTGCATCGCACATGTGGCCTTACTAGTCCTATATAAAGGAGAGAGGTCATTACTTAGGGGATTCTTTTAGTGAGAGTTAGACAGGAAAATTAGGAGAGAGAAAGTAAATCTAAGTTTCAAGTAAGATTGTTGTAATACTTGAATCTATATTGTAAACATTCTCAAGACTCAATTAATCAAATAAGAATTCATAATGGTTACTTAAGAATTGAATTAGTTAAGTGGAGTGTAACTACATTTTTGGCGCTAGAAACAGACTCTCGATGATAAATCCTGATAGTAAGTTCACAAATTCTTGAAAGACGAAGATAGATCTGGATATTTTAGAAAACAGAAAGAAGAACAGTAAAGAATCTATGGAGAAAACGAAAATCATAACAATACAAGGAAGAGGTAGAGATATACAGTGCAATTCTATTACTAAAGAATTAATATCTCGATATGGAATTTCCATCAGGGATAACGGGAAGAATTCATAAACGCAGTCATGAAGGAAAGAAGGTTGAAACAGTAGAGAAGGAATCCCCATTGAAAGAATGGGAAAAGGTGGAGATTACGTTCGCAGAGGATGAGATACCAGAGGAAAATTTATAGCGAACAGATCCATTAGTAATTATAGTTACAGCTGCGCGAGGAGAACGATTACAAGAAAGAAGAAATCTGAAGAATGGATGGTTAACAGAACATTGATAGACACAGGAAGTGGAGTAGATGTCTTATTTTATCGCACATTCAAAGCAATGGGTTACGAAGATGCAGAGATGACACGTCCAACTTACAATGTTCATGGATTCAACAAAGCAATCACTAAACCAAAAGGCGAAATCGTGATGCGAATGTTACTAGGAGAAATAGAAACAAAAATAACATTATGCGTGATTGACATAGATTCACCATACAACATGCTATTGGGAAGACCATGGGTTCATGCGATCAAATTTGTGGCATCAACACTGCATCAATGTATCAGATTTCCAATTCCAAGTGGTATAGGTGAAATTAAAGGAGATATTGAGAGTGCGAAGATTTGCAATCTCACAGATGTCGCAACTTATGAAGGACGAGCAAAGAAGCGAAAGGATCGATGGAGAAAAGCAAAATCCCTAAAAAAGGAGGAAGAATTTCGGATATACATGGTCAGAGCGAAGGAAGGAAAGGGACTACTAGATGAAACACCAAAAGAAGGAAGGTGAACTACTTAGAGAGGTTAAAGAACCAACGCCAATGGGGGCGCCAAAAAGCGAATTTTATGCAAGTTAGAACCAACAAAAGAAATAAACGTAGGGTCCGAAGAAGAACCAAAAATATTAAGAATTGGAACTAAAATGGGTAAGGAAGAAGAAGAAAAAACGATAAACATTTTGCACGAATATAATGATATCTTCGCATGGAGTATGGTAGAGATTCCAGGGATAGATTCGTCTGTCACATGTCATAAATTGGACATTAAGAAGAATGTAAAGCCGTTCAAACAAAGGATAAGAAAGATTGCAACCGATTATCATCCAAAAATAGAAGCAGAGTTACAAAAGATGTTGGATGCAGGAATTATAAGGAAAGCGAAGTATCCAGAATGGATAACAAACATGGTGGTGGTACTAAAAAGAACAATGGAATTAGGATTTGCATAGATTTCACATATCTAAACAAAGCGTGCCCTAAAGATAGCTTTCCTTTACCAGATATTCCTCAGATGGTGGAATCAACATCAGGAAATGATAGAGTTACAATATTGGATGGATATAAGGGCTATAATCAAATTCCTTTGGCGGAAGAAGATCAAGAACATACTGCTTTCTTCGCACCAGGAGGGTTATATTGTTATACGAAAATGCTATTTGGCTTGAAAAATACGGGTGCGACATATCAGAGAATGGTGCAGAAGGTATTCGAAAAATGGATATATAAAACGTTAGAAGTCTATGTAGATGATATGCTAATCAAAAGTAAAGAGGCGAAGGATCATGTTGATGATTTGCGAGAAATATTCGAACAAATACGAAAATTCAATATCAAAGTGAATCCAGACAAATGTAATTGGTTATACCATAGTCATTTGGTTTACAAATAGAATATACAACATAATAAACATATCATAAGATAACCAACTAACGAAATCAACCCTACAAAAAAGTTGGTGTATTGCAACACGTTGTTTGTGTGGTAAGAACCCATGTATTGCGTGGCAAAAGCTTTTGCCACACAAAAATCTTTTGCCACACCTTTGGTGTACTGCGGAAATAGCTTAATACGAGGCAAAAAGTATTTTTCTAATTTTTTTTTCTCTTTAGTGTCAAATTTATATTTTTATTTACATATTTGTTGCCACACAAATTGGTGAGGCAATTTTAGTTTATTTTTATGAATATTTATTTCCATATAAATGGTACTTCTAATATTTTTTGTTTGAATAATTCAATGAACGGAAAAGAGAAACAATCTAATGTGAACAAAATTTTGGATTAATTTTATCTCCTAGATAATTTTAGCAGTACATATTTACCATGTAAATTTAGTTTACTCAATACGTTATGTACATAAATGATACATCATAGGATAACTTGACCACATCATAATTTTAAGAAAAAGAAAGAAGAAAGGTAACGAAACTTCATCGTAATCGTCTTTTAGGCTCCTGCAAAATCAATATTCAAAAGGAAAGTAATTATTTTCACAATTCTTCTAAGCTCCTGCAAAATCAACATTCAAAAGAAAAGTAATTATTTTCACTGTAGTTGCAGGAAATCCTACACTACTGTTGATGGTGGTTTTTAAACAAGGGGTAATATCGTAAAACCCCATGACCTAGTGTTACCCGCAACATATTAACTAAGAGCATTTAACTCAGTGTAAATAATTAATATGGGTATTTTTTCAAAATACCAATTAGGCTTTTGACACGAAACCTAATTCCAAAAACAAGCCGCACACTCGCGCACCATGGCAACAATGCCAAACCAAGCCGCACATCACGCACCATGGCAACAATGCTAAACCAAGCCGCACACTCAGTGCACCATGGCAACAATGCCAAACCAAGCCGCACACTGCGCACCATGGCAACAATGCCAAACCAAGCCGCACACTGCGCACCATGGCAACAATGCCAAACCAAGCCGCACACTGCGCACCATGGCAACGACGCCAAAACCAAGCCGCACACCTATGAACCATGGCAACGACGCTAAAACCAAGCCGCACACCGCGCACCATGGCAGCGACGCCAAAACCAAACTACATATCGCACTCTTTGGCAACCATGCCAAACTAAGCCAGCTACACCATTGGCACATGCCAAATATAGCGCCCTAGGCTTGCAAAACGTGCAACTAGGTCAACATGGCTGACGTGCCATTGGCACATGCCAACACGCACCACAAGCCATATTTCCAAGCCATTATGCCATTGGCACATGCCAAATATAGCGCCCTAGGCTTGCAAAACGTGCAACTAGGTCAACATGGCCGTCGTGCCATTGGCACATGCCAACACGCACCACAAGCCATATTTCCAAGCCGTTATGCCATTGGCACATGCCAAATATAGCGCCCTAGGCTTGCAAACCATGCAACCTAGGCCAAGTCGGCCACGCATGCCATTGGCACATGCCAACATGCTCGCTTGGTAGCTTTTCCTACCAAGGCCACGACCCTAATGGCCACGCATGCCATTGGCACATACCAACATGCTCGCCGGTAGCTTTTCCTACCAAGGCCACGGCCCCACCGCCACGCATGCCATTGGCACATGCCAACATGCTCGCTGGTAGCTTTTCCTACCAAGGCCAGCGGCCACGCATGCCATTGGAACATGCCAACATGCTCGCTGGTAGCTTTCCTACCAAGGCCACGGCCCCAGCGGCCACGCATGCCATTGGCACATGCCAACATACTCGCTGGTAGCTTTTCCTACCAAGGCCACGACCCTAATGGCCACGCATGCCATTGGCACATGCCAACATGCTCGCTGGTAGCTTTTCCTACCAAAGCCACGGCCCTAGCGGCCACGTATGCCATTGGCACATGCCAACATGCTCCCGGTAGCTTTTCCTACAAAGCCACGTCCCTAACGGCCACGTATGTGGCACATGCCAAACACACACGCCGGTAGCCTAACTTGCAAACCGTGCAACCTACCACCAAGGCATTCCGCACATGCCATTGGCACATGCCAAACACACACGTAGCCTAACTTGCAAAACATGCAACCTACCACCAAGGCATTCCCGCACATGCCATTGGCACATGCCAAACACACACGCTCGGGTAGCCTAACTTGCAAACCGTGCAACCTACCACCAAGGCATTCCACATGATGCCATTGGCACATGCCAAACACACACGCCGGGTAGCCTAACTTGCAAACCGTGCACCATACCCCCAAGGTGTTCCACACTCGCCATTGGCACATGCCAAACACACACGCTGGTAGCCTAACTTGCAAACCGTGCAACCTACCACCAAGGCATTCCACACATGCCATTGGCACATGCCACACACGCCGGTAGCCTAACTTGCAAACCATGCAACCTACCACCAAGGCATTCCGCACATGCCACACACACACCACTAGCAAATTTTCTCCGGCATTGCCACTTATACTCAACGTACAACCTACCACCAAGGCATTCCACACATGCCATTGGCACATGCCACGCATCCCACTAGAAGCTCTGGCATTGCCACTTGCACTCAAGGTGCAACCAACACTCGAGATATCAACACAAACGGGGATGCTTTCCAGGGGTTTTGGTTTTTGGGTCTGACTTACGGCGTACACTACGCTCACATTAAGAAAGCGTGAAAAGGAATAAATCGGTCAAATAAATGAGGAAATAATGGTGAAAACGTTTTCACCCATTAACACCATGCTAAGTTACCACCTCCTCCCATTATTTCACCCTTTACTCTCTTCCTTCATGAGGCCAGGGTACGCTTCAATCTCGACTTGTATAAATAGGTGTTACCTATTTCCACCAGACAACAAGTCTCGGTGGAGAAAAATACTACACTCTCAGAAAGGCAACTTTGCAAGCTCTCCCAAAAGCTTTCATCTCTTGCAAGCTTCTTAAGCTTTTACTTTCGATACAAGTCGAGACACTACTCTCCTGAACTATTCCGGTCTCAACACCTTTCTTTGCTTCCCTCCCCAAATCAACCCTTCTCCTCCACTTTCAGACCAAGCAAGTCCGGAACGGCCATTTCTTGGTTTAGGCCGGACTTGCGGGATTGATCTCTCGAATCTATAAAGTGCTCACGTGCAAGACATTTGTTTAGGGTTTAAACCAGCCACTCACTCCTACCGAATTTACCAAAATCGGCGGAAACGATTTTTACCCATAAACAATCATGACCACAATGGGAGGATTGATCTATCGGCTACAATGTCGATCTGTCGATCTCGTTCTTCGACCCGATGTCAAGATGCTAGGGGAAGGCGACTCGATCCAAATCAATCGCCGAGATAACCTTGGTTACCGGTTGTAAACTACACCGAAAATCAGGACTCGTCAAGACGCTACCAAAGAATTGTGGACTAATCAACGATGCTACCAAAGAAAGCCGCCTTACTTGGAGAGAGGTGTGTTTGCAAGTGAGTAAAATTAGATTGGGCAAGAATAAACGATCTGTTTTGGGTTCTTAATAAAACCGTCATACTCTTGTGCCTATTGCTAGCACACACTTTCATAAAAGCAATATTCCTTTCCCAAAGCATAATTAGAGTCATACTATCAAAACCATTCATCCCAGAAATAATCCAATATCCTCAAAAGCTACCAGCTGTCTACCAAAACCGGTCAAACTTTGAACCAGACAAATATGTCTTTCAAAAAAAAAAAAAAAGAGAGAGAACCTACCGAATTTACCAAAATCGGCGGAAACGATTTTTGCGCATAAATAATTGGCGACCACAGCGGGAGGATTGATCTATCATTTACAATATCAGACTTTCGATCTCGTTCTTCACCCCAGATGTCAAGATGGTAGGGGGCGACTCAATCCGACTCAATCGCAGACAACCGAGCTACCAGTTGTAAAACTACACCAAAATCGGGACTGGTCAAGATGCTACCAAAGCGATTGGGGACTTGGCCAAGATGCTACCGGCGATTGGGGACTTCTTTGGCGATGCTACCAAAGAAAGCCTCCTTTTACATGGAGAGGCGTGTTCGCAAAAACCTATGGAGTGAGTAAATTTAGACTTGGCAAGATATACGATCTGTTTTTTAGGTTCTTAATAAAACCGTCATACTACTCTGCGTCTTGTGCCTATTGCTAGCACACACTTTCATAAAATCAATATTCCTTTCACAAAACATAATCGAGTTATATTATCAAAACCATTCATCCAGAAATAATCCAATATCCTCAAAAGCTACCAATTCTATCAAAACCGTCGAACTTTGAACCGGACATCCGGATGTTTTTTTCAAAAAAAAAAAAAAAAAAAAAAGAACTTAAATGAAAGTTTAACAGAGAAACATTTAAGGAAAATCATCCAACAAAGGTCTGTTCTTCTTGGAGAAAGTCAACTTTGCATCTTCAAGTGCCGCTCTCTTCATAGTCAACATCTTGGAAAGATTTTCGAGTTCTACCTCCTGTCGTGCGATCTCCTCGGCGGAAAGGCTTTCGGTTGTTGCATCTTTCAACTTTTGGATATCAGCAAGGCCTTCGACAAACCACAAAGTGTTGAATTCCTTTTCTACGCACACGTCGCGATGGTGCTCCCAAATGGCAATAACGTCTTGAAACGGTGTGACCGGTCACCTCACGCATATCCTCGATGGAAGATAAAGCCTCTTCTACACGCTTAGCCAACGCAAATCGACTAGTGACTTTCTTTGTTGTGGCCATATGTCCGTACTTCTCCCGTATTACGGTGTACAACGCCTCATGCTTAGCCGCACGCTGAAGCCGCCAACCCGAAGACATGACCTGGATAAGGAACCAAGTACGGAGGATCAAAACGGCGCCGCACTGGCCTCACCACTCGCGGAGGATTTTCTTCCATGTCTACTGACGAACAACCATCGTAGAATCATCCACCGTTTGAACCACATCTGTGCCCGACAATTGGCTAACTCCCATCTCCAAGTCACGGCGGTGGCCACCAAAGGCAAGTTTAGTGTGGCTCTACCTCGTAATCGTCCTCCGAACCGGATTCCTCCTGCGAACTTGAGTCAGACATTTTTTCAAAAGAAGAAACAAAAGAAGAAAGAAGAGAAGCGCGGAACTCACCGAACCACTTCCCAAAAGAACCGGTCTTTGCGAGGAATCACTCTCACTTGTCGAACTTTCCTCTTTCTCCGACTCATCACCGCTATGAGAAGATCGGTCTTCTGGAATTCTTTGAAGAAATTGCCGTCTCTGGCAACGTGCAAGGCAGCAACAAAGCATTAACACTACCGGGCCCTGGAAGAAATAAGACACATGTTTCAGCAGAAATTCACGTGTTTTGAGACAAACCAATGAAGAAGCGACACATACCCGGGTTATTGGAAGAACGAAAGACACGAGAGCTGTGGGAGGATCTTTTGAAACCGTCCCGGAACCCGCCCGGCACGATTCTTCGTTCTCCGTTCCTTGGCACTGGGACTTTCCGAGTTGCTAGGCAACTTTCGCTTGAGATCTCTCAACATTGGATACTTCTTCAAAACTGGGGAAGGTTTACAACGAACGTTCTCCACCACGTTATTCACAAAATCTTGGATCATAATAAACTCCTCGAACTTAACTCGTTATAGCCGAAGGTCGTCGAAGTTACTCTTCCGTTTGAAAGAAGGGAAGGCGGATACCGCTCAAGGGCACCGGCATTAAGGGCGGCACGCAATGAATCCTTAGGGATCACCGGCTGGTAAGCAAGAGGCACCCCTTGATCGAAACCCATGTGACGAGCAGCACGGTCAATATTGTAAGAAGCTATCTGGAAAGACCCCATAAAGAAAGACGGCATATAACCGGACATGCAGCTTTGAATAAACAAGTTTTCACCAACGCTCAAATCGCCATCAATAGACAAAGACATGTTCGGAGAAGAAGCAAAGGTGTCAATTTGAGTCACCGACCTATGGACCGGCTCCCATGGGCGAAAACTGATTTCATACGACTTGTCAAGAAGACTAACCAAGCTCACACCAACTCTTGGACGCCTGTTCACCCATCGAAGAATTCGAGAACTGCCCCAACTCGCGGGAATCGAAGGCATCGGTTTCGAACATACTTCTCAAAGTGCTCCCATAGCCGGACTTGCGAAAAGCAACGTGCACATATGAATTCACTTTCATGAAACCATTCGAAACTCGCATGTTCGCAACTAGGTGATCCCGAGATGCACATACGGGGAACCGAGGAATAGCTTGCCAATAGGAAGAACTTCACCTTTTTCCAACTTCACGGAATCACTAGCAACGCTGGTCTTATCTCCTTCTTACCCCGGGACCGTGCGTCAAAAATGTCTCTAGACAACCGAGAGAGCCAAAAGTGCTGCAACGTGAAGATCATCGTTTTTGTTCAAGTTACAACTCGTCCAGGAAACCATTGAGATATCCACCACCGTAAAGGCACCTTTCATCCTCTTTTCGGACAGAATCCTTCGACTTCGCGGTGGAGTCTTTCCTACGAAATCTTCCAACTTAGCGGCAAGGTCATCCCGCATCTTTCCCTCACTTTCAGATAATTGGATTTTAAGATTCCCAGTTACCGAAAGATTCAGCAAGAGAGCCACACTCTCCAAGGAGAAAGTTATCTCACCCCATCTACATATGATCGTATGGGTGTCCGAACACCATCTGGAGATGAAAGCAACCAAGCCCGAGATATCCTTCCTAATCAAGATTCTCCATCAAGCTCGACGAGCATCAATAATCTGCGCTCGAGTCAAGTTGGTATTTATATGCTCCTTACTCACCATGAACTCAACCCATCTATCAAAAGAACGCAATGGGCTTTGGCACATCCTCGAAATCAATGTTGGAAGAGGAATATACCCCTTTATGAAGACGGAACCGTATGGTGTTCTTTCAGGCGAAGACAGAACGTGTCTTCTTTTTCATCTTCACCACCTAGGTTAACAAAATTGGCACGAAGCTCAGGTGATTTTTCCGAGCGAGAGGCAAGTTTTTGGCGAAGAATTCATCATCCGTGTTCGGTTTGGAACTATGGACATCTTTCGATGAGGCGAAATTTTTTTCAGGTAACATCTTACCGGATTTCTTCATAACAACTTAGTAACAAGATATCTGCACACAGAGAAAGACAAAATTATCTCCGACACATAACCGCGCCAACAAAGGAAAGCCCGAAATACAAAAAAAAAGAAAAAGAGAAGGGCGTATCATTCTTCGGGTTCAAAATTATATATGAAGCATTTTTCTACGGGTTCAAAACGCACGCGTGAGTTTCTCTCGGGACCGAAATTCATATATGCAATATTTCCTACGGGTTCGAAGTCATATGAAGCACATATACATTATTCTTCTTCGGGATTCATATACGGTATTCTCTACGGGTTCGAAACACCACACGCATGATATTTTCTTCGGGGTTCAAAATTATAAACGATATTTTATACGGGCTCAAGTGCTTCCCGCAATATCCTTCTTCGGGTTCAAAATTATATATAGAGCACTTTCCTACGGGTTCGAATAATATATGCGAGATTTCCCTAGGGCGCATACATACAATGTTTTCTACAAGAGGCACGCCAAGAAATTATATGCGCAATATATAAAAACGCCTACTCTTAGGTTTACACTACATAAAGAGGGAAACAAGAGAAGTCTTTGGAAGTATACCAGGAGTGGTTTTCTTTGTGACTCGCGCTAGTAGGAAAGGATGAAAAGATAAAAGTGCAAGATGGGAGAAAGGGACTTTGTATATATAGGCGTGAAGATTCCTGAAATAGGGAAGGATTTCCCTTTACCAAAATCGTGCGTGTAAGAAACGGGCCCACAAGGGCGCCCAACTTCCTAATGTCGCCCAAGCTGCACCGGGCCCACCAATCACGCCAACTTCCCAATGACCGCTCAAGTCACGCCTGCAAACACGCAAAGCTTCCACACCTTGCGCCGGTCCCACCAGCTAGCGCACTCAGTTTCCCAACTCACGTCAACTTCCCAACATCGCCCAAGTTGCACCGGCCCCACCAATTGTGTTAGCCTCCCGATTTGTGCAAAACTACCGAGGCAAGGATTCCAAATCCTATTTATAAAAGGTCAGACAAGCCTCCTTAATTCTCTTTACGGTTTGCTGTTGAAAGTTTGTCACCATCTTATGCTTACCTCACTTGACAAAGCCCCTATTCCGAGCTAGCGGGGGACTTAATGTTGATGGTGGTTTTTAAACAAGGGGTAAAATCGTAAAACCCCATGACCTAGTGTTACCCATGAACATATTAACTAAGAGCATTTAACTCGGATGTAAATAATTAATAGGGGTATTTTTCAAAATACCAGTTAGGTTTTGACACGTAACCTAATTCCAAAAACAAGCCGCACATCAACGCACCATGGCAACAATGCCAAACCAAGCCGCACATCGCACCATGGCAACACCGCCAAACCAAGCCGCATCTTGCGCACCATGGCAACAATGCCAAACCAAGCCGCACACCTGCGCACCATGGCAACGACGCCAAAACCAAGCCGCACACTGCGCACCATGGCAACGGACGCCTTAAAACCAAGCCGCACATGCTGGCACCATGGCAAATGACGCCAAAACCAAACTACATATCGCACTCATTGGCAACCATGCCAAACTAAGCCGCTACGCCATTGGCACATGCCAAATATAGCGCCCAGGGCTTGCAAAACGTGCAACTAGGTCAACATGGCCGTACGTGCCATTGGCACATGCCAACACGCACCACAAGCCATATTTCCAAACCGCTATGCCATTGGCACATGCCAAATATAGCGCCCTAGGCTTGCAAAACGTGCAACTAGGTCAACATGGTCGTCATGCCATTGGCACATGCCAACACGCACCACAAGCCATATTTCCAAGCCGCTATGCTATTGGCGCATGCCAAATATAGCGCCCTAGGCTTGCAAACCATGCAACCTAGGACAAGTCGGCCACGCATGCCATTGGCACATGCCAACATGCTCATTTAGTAGCTTTTCCTACCAAGGCCACGGCCCTAATGGCCACGCATGCCATTGGCACATACCAACATGCTCATTGGTGGCTTTTCCTACTAAGGCCACGGCCCAAATCTGGCATGCCATTGGCACATGCCAACATGCTCATCGGGTAGCTTTTCTTACCAAGGCCCACAGCCCGGTGACCACGCATGCCATTGGCACATGCCAACATGATCATTGATAGCTTTTCCTACCAAGGCCACGGCCTAATGTCAAGCATGCCATTGGCACATGCCAACATGCTCATTGGTAGCTTTTCCTACCAAGGCCACGGCCCTAATGGCCACGATGCCATTGGCACATGCCAACATGCTCATTTGGTAGCTTTTCCTACCAAAGCCACGGCCCCAACGACCACGCATGCCATTGGCACATGCCAACATGCTCGCTGGTATCTTTTCCTACCAAAGCCACGTCCCTAACGGCCACGCATGTTATTGGCACATGCCAAACACACACGCTGGTAGCGTAACTTGCAAACCGTGCAACCTACCACCAAGGCATTCCGCACATGCCATTGGCACATGCCAATCACACACGCTGGTAGCCTAACTTGCAAACCGTGCAACCTACCACCAAGGCATTCCGCACATGCCATTGGCACATGCCAAACACACACACTGGTAGCCTAACTTGCAAACCGTGCAACCTATCACCAAGTTATTCTGCACATGCCATTGGCACATGCCAAACACACACGCTGGTAGCCTAACTTGCAAACCGTGCAACCTACCACCAAGGCATTCCGCACATGCCATTGGCACATGCCAAACACACACGTTTGGTAGCCTAACTTGCAAACCGTGCAACCTACCACCAAGGCATTCCACATGCCATTGGCACATGCCAAACACACACGCTGGTAGCCTAACTTGCAAACCATGCAACCTACCACCAAGGCATTCCGCACATGCCATTTGGCACATGCCACACACGCCACTAGCAGCTCTGGCATTGCCACTTACACTCAACGTACAACCTACCACCAGGGCATTTCGCACATGCCATTGGCACATGCCACGCACGCCACTAGCAGCTCTGGCATTGCTACTTGCACTCAAAGTGCAACCAACACTCGAGATATCAACACAAGCGGGGATGCTTTCCGGGGTTTTTGTTTGGCAGTTCACAGCTTGCAGCGTACACTAGGCTCACATTAAGAAAGCGTGAAAAGGAATAAAGCGGTCAAATAAATGAGGAAATAATGGTGAAAACGTTTTCACCCATTAACACCATGTGGTTACCACCTCCTCCCATTATTTCACCCTTTACTCTCTTCCTTCATGAGGCCAGGGTACGTTTCAATCTCGACTTGTATAAATAGGTCTTACCTATTTCCACCCAGGACAACAAGTCTCGGTCGGGGGAGAAAAATACTACACTCTCGAAAGGCAACTTTGCAAGGTCTCCCAAAGCTTTCATCTCTTGCAAGCTTCTTAAGCTTTCACTTTCGATACAAGTCGAGACACTACTCTCCCAGGTGTTCTGGTCTCAACACCTTTCTTTGCTTCCTCCCCCAAATCAACCCTTCTCCTCCACTTTGTGACCAAGCAAGTCCGGAAATGCCATTTCTTGGTTTAGGCCGGACTTGTACAGATTGATCTCTCGAATCTATAAAGTGCTCACGTGCAGCACATTTGTTTAGGGTTTAAACCAGTTTCTCACTCACCTACCGAATTTACCAAAATCGGCGGAAACGATTTTTACCCATAAACAACTACACCCCTCACAAGAATCCACACAATCAAACCATTTAAGATGAACAATTATAATTTTTATTGATTAATTCCTTGAATGTTTACAAGATAAAATAGAAAGGAGCTAAAGAAATTACAATCACTATAAAATTTCTCTCTCTTAATGACTTGCTCCGCTTTTCGAAAAGATCTACCTTCAATAGGCACATTCGGCTCTTTATATAGGGTATTACATAATGGATGACAACTAAGTGTCCTTTATTTTCGGGAACGATTTGCGAAGTGTCGCAAGTGTACAAATGCATAATCTCACGACAACTGCTAGATATCGCTAGGTCTTCACACCTTTCTCGTGTTCTGGCTGTCGTCATCCATTGCGTCACATATTTTACTCGTCTGCGACGCCTTCGCTATGTAACATTTATGAATTTCGCATAGGTGTTGGTGTTGCGATATTCTGATCCTACATCTTGCCTCTTCTAATGTCTTCTCTGCGAAGAAGAGAATGTCATGAGAATTATTATTTCAAACTGCCCTTGTTGTTCATTTCTTTCCATCAATCTATTGCCAGGATTAGTGAATTAGGCATAAGCGCTACACGTGTCAAAATTTCCCCTTTTTCTAAGTACATTTAATGTTAACCTGGTCACTTTTTTCTTGTCTATTTAAGGAGAAATTCTCCATGAGGGTGTTTCCTTTCTTTTATTTCATCTTCTTCATCGTCTGCAACTTTTTACTACTATTTTTATTTCTGCAATTATTCATCGTCTTCCTGCTATTCTCTCTCTACTACTGTTCTCATCATCTTTACTCACTCTCACGTTTCTATGGAGCCATCAAGGTTTGTTAATTTTGCCAAAATTGATCTTTTTGTGATTGATCTCTTCTATCGAAATTGTTTTATCCTAATATTATTCCTTCTCTAATGATTCCCGTGTTTTTTTTTTTCAGTAAGAACAAATCTAACACCGAGTTCACAGTTCTAAACCTAATCTTCCTGTGGGCTACGCATGGCAAAAGTCGTTGTTACTAAAAGGAAGCCTGCGAATGGCAAGGTATGAAGAAACACTTATTCTTCTAATAACAATATTGCTGCCTCTGTTTCTTATTTGACTTGTGATTCGCAGGATGACAAAAATATTGATAGATCCCCCAAGAAACCTCGCCGTTCTAAAAATGTTGAATCTTCTGCTTCCTTTCCTGTATTCAAGCTCATAACTCCTCTTGCGATATCTTCGCAAGATAAACCAACACCTCCTGTGATATCTTCGCAGGATAAACCAACACCTCCTGTGATATCTTCGCAGGATAAACCAACACCTCCTGCGATATCTTCACAAGATAATTCTACTTTGGTTATCTCTGAAAATGTCGCTGCCGATTTTCCTCCTATACCTGATTTTCCATAAATGAAGTCCCTCAAGATGAACCCTTCTCTTCTTTATCATCAATGCTTACGCCTCACCCCCAATCATTGACCTTCAGCAGGTTTCCTCTTCTCATGACATTCCTATGACCAAAGATGATTCAACTCTCCCTCTTACGTCATCATTACCTCTTCTTCGAGTCTATTCCTCTTACTAAAGAAAACCTGTAGGGGAGTGGATGTAGCTTTCAAAGTTTTATCAGATATCATGAGTGACGCCAAGAATACCTCCATTGATCCCATCAAGTCTAGTGTTTGCCCGGTCTTTGAGTAAATACTTTAGTTACGATAGGATGTCGCAAATGTCTTTAGAACAGGAAGTTAAAGTTTTGGAGAAAAATCTTCAAGACATGATCAGAAGTGTGAAACTCTCCATCTTGAAAATCGAAGCTTCAAAATATTTCATTGGATCGTGATAATCTTAGCAAGAAGAATGAAGAATTAAAAGGTATTACTTCCATTTTTTTTTTTTTTTTTTTTTAGACCTTGTTCGCCTTTCAAGCTTTAAACCAGAAGCGAAAAATGGAGATATATTAGTTGGAATCTGTTGCCGAAGAAACTCGAATGGATAGAGATGCTTGGATGGAGCAATATAACCAATTAGATAATCTTCATACATACTCTGTTGATCAAATAGATAACCTTGCCAAAGAGAATGCTCACTTAGTTCAAGCAAGAGTCATTAAGTAATGAATTGTCTCATCTCTCTTATTCTTTGGATAAATATAATTTGGAGTTGGAAACCTTATCAGATGAGAATGGAACTCTATCTCAAGAGAAGCGAGTTTTGTTAAACAAGGTGGCGATTTCTTCGCAATGACTTGATGTCTGTCAAAAATATGTAATGAACAGGAACAATCTCTCTGTTCGTGAGAAGTAAACTCAAAGAAGTCATCACTTGAGAGGATAAGCTTATTCAAGGGTAGAATAACTTTAAGTGTGAAAACAATCCAACTCAAGGATCAATATTCCAAGTTAAAAGAATCCTACTCTTCCTTTGCTAAGGAGAATACCTTACTTGTTTCTAACGAAAAGAGTTTGCATTATCGATTAAAAGGTCTGGTTGGAGATAATTTTGATAGCGCCATGGATCATTTGGAGAGTAGTTGCTTGGCTTTGACCCAACATCATATCTCTCAAAAGGAAGGTAGTCATAAAATTTGACTGCCTCATCCGTTTTTTCTTTGTCTAATTTTCTTATGATATCCTTTTTTTGCGAATTCTTTATTTGTATAACTCTGTTGTTCTTCATTTTTACAGAATCTGAGAAAGATCTTCGTTCCTCCCTTTCTACTTTGGAGGCTAGCTATGCCAAGATTTGCAAAGAAAATGCGATTCTTGCCGCTACTCTCGCTCGTTCTCGCGATTGGGCCGAAAGAAGATTTGATTACCTCAGTTACTCCAAAGACATCCAGAGTAGAAATCATCAGAGGGCACTTCTTCGCCAGTTTCAACTCAAAGCTGAAGTTCTTTTGAATGATGTCTTATTGTCCAAATCTCTTGACCCTGTATCTGTCGAACCTCTGGAAGTAGAGGATGATGAAATCCCTAATTCTCCTGATAGTGACTATGAATACGAAAGCGGCAAAGATCTCGCTAATGAAAAGGTGATCCCATCAAACAATGAAGCTGTCAATAATAATCCAGGTGAAGGGGGTTCTGGCGGGAATGCAACAACTGGCGAAAGTTTGGAAGCTGGTGAAGCTGATAAAATTGTTGAAGATGAAAGAATTAATGTTGAGAATTGAACTTCTTTTGTAATTTCATTTCCTTTAGTTTCTTGACCTTCATAACTTCTTGCATATGATGTTTTTTTATTTCCTTCTGAAGTGCACTTTTTTGTAAGAAATGTTATGTTTTTTGTTGAACAATTCTCATATTGTCTCTTACTTTCTTCTTTGCGATGAATCACCTGCATAAATAATAGTTAATTTTTATAAATCTTTTGTCATATGGTCTTATTTTGCCTTCCTAGTTAAAGGTCTTCTTTGTGCCATCTCTTGTTATTGCGACAAAATCGCGGACGTCTTTACACTTTCATGTAAAGACCCATTGATTTTGCCTTATCATTTCTTAGTATTATTGCCTCTGCAGGATAATTTTATTGCGACAATATGACAGGCCTAAATTTTATTACGAGAATAAAGCCCCATGAGATTGCCGTCTTGCGACGAAATCGCAGGACGTCCTTACACTTTCATGTACTGACCCATTGATCTCGTCTTATCTTTGTTTTTTGTATTATTGCTTCTTCAGGATCATCGCACAAATATGACAAGCCTAAATTTTCTTGCAAAAATAAAGCCTCATGACATTTGCATCTTAAGACACTTATCAGCTCCCTAATGGAGGGTTCCTACTTATCATCTCCCTGGTTGCCCCTTCAAGGAGGCGTACATCAGCCATACAAGACTAGCTCCTCCCATCCGGTCTTAACAACAACCGATTGTTTTCGCAGACTCTTATCCCTTTTACCTATAGGGCTTATGGTTACGAGATCTGCACCCTAAGTGGAGTTTTCTTGGGCCGGAGTGCAACATATGCCAAGACTTTCCAAGAATGGCCGAGACACTTCAAATGCCCCGGGCACTCTTGGCTCAACCGTGTACCTCGGTGCCTTGATCATACGGCTCCTTAGAAGAGACCCTCGGTCGTCAACCCAGGCATAACCTTATATATATAGTTGGAAATCCAAGGTATCTCCCCGGATGGGCTTTATTGACCCCAAATCTCCATGACCCGTTCGGGGCGGTGTAACCTTTTCCCGAGCCATGTTAACGATACCCCCTTTTATGACATACTTTAGGTCTTACATTTGCCTCTTACGAAATTTTGATTCGCGAACTAGGGTGTACGCCATAGCAGGTTCGTCCCATTCTGATATGTCATTATTTTTTGGTTATCTCTTGTTATTTTCTTTGCGAGATCTTCGCATGTTCTTTCTTTGTTTAGTGCAATTTCACAATGATTCTTTCAACATTTTCATATAAGTTCATTTCGCTTCAACCATACATTACTTCGCAGTCTATTCTTTTCCCACAATCTTCTGCGGGTAATATTTCTTCAAGTATAATCTATTCCACGGTCTATCCAATCTCATGGCCCACATCTTTGCCCTCGGGATCCATTAATCTATATGCCCTATTCGACTATCTCCTTGATGATATAAGGTCCATCCCATTTTTCTCCAACTTGCCACCACTTTCGCTGATATCTTGGTGTTTCTCTCAATACCAAATCGCTTTGGTTGAAATTCGCGTGTCTTGACACGTTTGTTATATTCTCTGGCTAATCTTCGCTGGTAATTCTCCATATGTTGTAGTGCTCTTTATCTTTTTTCTTCTAATTCATCTAACTTGATCAAAATGTTACCCGCACTAAGATTTTTCTCCCAAGATTCTTTCTTTGTTGTTGGAATAATACCTTCCGTCAAGTATGCAGGCTTCAACTCCATATGTTAAACAAAAGGGTGACATTCCCGTAGCTTCTCTTTAGTTGTATTGTAAGCCCATACTGCATTATGCACTTGTTCACACCATGCCCTATTATGTCCTTCTAACTTCTTCTCAGTATATTTGCGATTGTTTTATTTGTTGCTTCTGCCTGTCCATTGGTCTCATGGTATAAAGGAGTTGATTTCCCACGCTTATCTGAAATGCATTAAGCAACAATTCTATATTTTGTCCCTCAAACTGCTTCCCATTGTCAGATACCAACTGTGCGGGGATTCCAAATCTGCATATGATGTTTTCGAATATGAAGGTAAAAATATATTTATCGCGAATGTGTTGTACCGCTTTTACTTCTGCCCATTTTGTGAAATAATCGTAGCGACAATCAGATACCTTCTTTGCCTGTACACTGGTAAAAATGGTCCCACAATGTCTAAACCCCACTTTCCAAAAGGCCATACACTTGTTGAAGAAGTTAATGGTGCTCCTGGTGCATGTATTTTCTTTCCGTGGCTTTGACAATCTTCGCAACGCCTTGATATTTGTTTCGCATCTTCATGCATATATGGCCAATAATAGCCTTGCATTTTCGCCTTATGTGCCAAAGATATTCCACCACTGTGATTGCCAGCATCCCCACTGTGTAACATCTTTAACACTGCTTCTCCTTCCTTTCGTGTTAAACATCTAAGCGAGGGTCCATTAAAGGATCTTGATGCAGACCAGTCTCTTAATTCATAATTTGTTGCACGACTTTTTAATTTGTGCGCCTCTAATCTATTTCTTGGTGTTTCTCCTTTTATCAGATATGCATGAAGTTCTGCTCTCCAATCTTCACTATAGGGCCTTTGTGCTCCATCTTCTATGAGCATCACTTCTGTCTCTTGCTCTTCCTCTTTAATGATTGATGGTGATAGAAGTGTCTGTATTTTTGTGCATCTCGCTTGATTGGATCTGTCATCATACTTGATATAAAAGCGAAAGCATCTGCGAGGTCTATTGTCTCTTCTTGATATATGTCTCCATTTTATTTTTGGTATCTTCGTCGACAATTCTTCAACAAGTTTCTTGTATTTTTCAAAGATGGTTCATTTGTAGTATATTCTTCTTTTATCTGGCGAATAGCTAATTGGGAATCACTGGTGATTCTCACATTCTCCAACTTCATTTTTATTATGAATTGCAGAGCATGTATTATAGCTTCATATTCTGTTTCATTTTTGGTAGATGCAAATTCCAATCTGAAAGAAAAAGCCATTTTATTGCCTTTTGGGGAAATTCCAACTACTGTTGGTGCTGAGTTTAAGCTCCAAATGTCTAGATATTTCGATTGGCTCGCGTAACTATCTTGAGTATGGAATCAGCAAGATGTCAAGCAACGCTTTACCGGATTGTCACCTGCAACATATGGATGGGTTATCTACAAGTTTAAAGTCACAACAGGGCTATCTACAAGATGTGTACATGTTTGTACACCAGTGTTACAGTGTAGACTAAGATTTTTAAAAAATGAAAATTATAGTCATATAGGTACTCTTTTTGTAGATCTCGGAAAGAGCTTTCCGAATATATAAAGTTTGTCAATTTTGGATGAACGGTTTGAAAGATAATTTGTTTTTTAATTATTTTTATATTATTTTTAAAATTGCTGACATCATCGTGAGTCACTTTGGACTAATCTGTAAATATTTGGATTAAATTGTAAATCAGGAAGGTTATATGTGTATTTTTATATTTTAAATAACTTTTGGACTGAACTGTACCTAGTTAACTCGGGATGGACTAATTCGTATTTTTTGACCCCTTTTGGGACTAAACCGTTTTTTTCCATTATTAAAAGGGAGCCACTTCGATAGGACGTCTAACAAATTCAAATACAAACCGTTTTCACAAGCCTGATTACTAATTTGTTCCATCGTCGAGCGGAGGCAATGCATATATTTTCGGAACAACATGAAGAGGGATCATCTTATTAACCGTAAAATGCTTCAGGCATGTCAAGGTCAATGTTCTGAAAACCGGCCCGGACGTCGACCCGGAAAAATTACTGGGTCAAGGGTCAATGGTTCAACCAGTGGTTTAACCCTGATTCACCGGGTCATATGCAGCTTGGATATGTGAAGCACCCATTTAAGCTAACTCTTTATACGTCTGTACTATGTAGCGTTCTTTCTTATTTTTTTGGGTTTGTGCAGGGACATATACGTGTGTAGTGTTTTATGATTCTATCCTTATTGCAAGTCCAAGTGCCCTACATGCACTGACTCAATCCAACAAAACCATAAAATAAAATTAAAATATAGAATTTGGGTTATCAATATCTCTGTCTCATGCTCTGTTATCTATCTCCCTCTTTTTGATCTCTGCGATGAAGAAGTTCCAGCTCCAAGTTTGTTTATCTTCTTCTTTACTTTCTCCTTTTTATTGATAACCGATTCCCCTTTTGTATTATGGATGTTTGTTAATCAATTTTGTAATTAAATCTTAGTGTGGATGTGTTTAATTTTTGATTTGAAGAAATGAATTTGTGATTGTGATTGTTGGCTTGATGAAGAATGAGATATGTTCTTGTATATATTATTATCTTTTTGACATCATTTGTGGTTAATTTCTGTAAAGCTCATTTAGCTAGTAGCTAGTAATACTGTTGTTATCTTTTGCATCACAGAAAGGGGGGAAAATTTTCGTTATTTTTTTTAGAAGATTAACTTCTCTTTTCCTCCCTACCTGTAATCTTAAACCCATCATAACTGGTCATGTCTCTCTGGGCAACAAATTTCAATCTTGGTAACCATATGCCATGAATTTCTCCATTTTGGTACGGATTAGGTAAGTAAATCTTTAATTTCGTTCTCTTTGCCTTTGGAAATTTAGGTTTTTATTTTATCCGGATCGACCCATAAAAATCGTATTGGAATCGGTGGATCACGGGTCAACCCAGCCGGGTCATCCGGTTCGCACAAAAGAAAGCGTTTTTTAGTTAATTTATCAAGTCAGTGATGGAACGGCCCAGAAAAGTGACTGGGTCACTGAATCACTGGGCTGACCGGCCGGGCCGGGCCGGTTTTCAGAACTTTGGTCAAGGTCCTCTCTTTTGTCACCAGCAGGAAGTTCCCAGTTGAAGTAGTACAAGAGATTGGCAAGACTGTACTCAACAACCGTCATGCCAAATAATATTCCTGGACACCCTCGTCTTCCTGACCCAAATGGAAGGAATTCAAATTCTTGGCCCATAAAATCGACGGGGTTGTTAATAAATCTCTCAGGGCGAAACTCTTCTGGGTCGTCCTGAAGTTTAGCATCTCTATGAATTTCCCACACATTAATGTAAACTATGGTGCGCGGAGGGATATCGTAGCCTGCAATTTGGGTACCCTTAGATGATTCTGTTGGACCTAAAGTGGGTAAAGGTGAATGTAGTCGCAAAATCTCCTTAACAATGCATCTCAGATAATCCATTTGTTTGATATCCTCTTCTTCTAACTTCCATTTGTTTCCCACTACTCTTCTCACCTCATCTTGAGCAATTTTCATCACTTGCGGATTTTTAATAAGCTCCGCCATTGCCCATTCCATGATTGTCGCTGTTGTATCGGTTCCACCCGTAAACATATCCTGTTAGTGACCAAAAATTGGATTGAGTTAATAATTGGTTAATAAATATATGTGATACGACATCTTAGGAAAAGATCAGAGGAGAGTGAGAGGTCTAACCAGGATTATTGCTTTGATATTATTGCGAGAGATATCTGGATTCTCCTTCTGAGAAAGGAGCAGAATATCCGTCAAGTCTGGTTTATTCATTTCTTCTACTTGGCCATGACCATCTTGTATTTTAGAATGACGAAGGAGATGCTCGTCAATGACTTGGTCAAAGAAAGCATCAAGTTCTTGAGACACCTTCTTAAGCTTACTTGTTAATCCACTAACAACATCCAACCAACCTAGAGATGGGAAGTAATCACCAAAACTAAAAGCTCCAAGCAACCTGAAAACATCTCTCGACAGTTGGCCGAATTTGTTTTCATCAACACCTTAATACTTAGCACCAAGAGCACACCTCGAAACTATGTTGTTTGCAAGAGTCAGCAGTAATTTACTAAGATTAAGGGCTAAGTGGCAAAATGCCCCAAAATGGACCCCATAATTGTGAAAATGCCCCGGCCGTTAGTTGAAAGATTAAAATGCCTCAAAATGATATCAAAATGCCCCAATCCGTTAAAGTTGCCTATAGTAGTCAAAATGGGGCATTTTAATTTTTTTGACCGGTCAACTGTTATATGAATGCCCCAAAATGCCCTCGACAGAAATAGCACCGGACTAATTGTTGACACGTGGACTTGACTGACATCTGTACCACACATGCGGTTCGTTCGAGTACCATAATTCTTATCTTCTCGATGAGCCATAGAAAGATCAAAGTAGGAAATACCATTAGGTCCTAGGAATAATATATTAGAGAGAGTCTAGTCCATTTGACCCAGTCAAATATCTGTTTGGTCCTATTTGGTAAAATAAATTATAGTTTGGTCCTAAAAATTATTGTTTGGTCCTAGTCTGATGTCATGGATGATGTAAATGTCACCTTGTAGTGGCAGAAATACCCTTTTAGATAAGAACCATATATATATAGTCAAAAAGTAAGTGAGAATAAATCATTCTCAGATTTACTTTCTCTCTCATCTTTCCAGATCTAATCTCTCTCTTTTCTTTCTTCTTCTTTTTCCTCCGTCTCCATTAACAGAATGAAGTCTGTTAATTCTTCTTCATGTGAGAAGATGCGAAGCCAACAGTTGAATTCTTGCCAAAAGCTAGTCATTTGCTTGATGACATATACTACGAAGAAGAAGAATTAAAGACTTTTCTCATCTTGTTTGTTTTTATATAGAAAGATAGCGTATAGATTAGAATATAGAAGGTGTAGATTGGAATACGATCTGTTAATGGCGTCTCCATTAAATCGATGGTGTTAATCGATTTAGATATTTTTTTAGGTTTTTATATGGACTTCATTTTGGAATGAAGTCATTTCTTTAGGTTTTATATGGACTTCATTTTGGAATGAAGTCTGTTTTTTAGGTTTTATATGGACTTCATTTCGGAATGAAGTCTCTGTTTTTTAGGTTTTATATGGACTTCATTTCGGAATGAAGTCCGTTTTTTTTTAGGTTTTATATGACTTCATTTCGGAATGAAGTCTTTTTTTTTTGTTTTTATATGGACTTCATTTACGGAATGAAGTACATTTTTTTAGGTTTTTATATGGACTTCATTTAAATGAAGTACATTTTTTTAGGTTTTTATATGGACTTCATTTACGAATGAAGTCCGTTTTTTAGGTTTTTATATGGACTTCATTTACGGAATGAAGTGCTACAAGAAAATAAGTAAAAATTAACACGGAAGGGTATTTTTTGTCAGTTTTAATATTTTTAAATAATTATGGACCAAACAGTAAAGGCGTTTGACCAAAGGACCAAACAGACATGGGCCCACCTAAAAAAGGACCAAACGATATTTTGCCCAAGATCAAAACACAGAACGATACACACAGAGAGAGAGACACTTACACAGAGAGAGAGAGAGAGTGACAGAGAGAGATCGAGAGATGGGGAAGAACTGTGAAGTTGCAGATCGAGAAGAGAAGATAGATGAGACGAGAAGATAAGAATTGTGGTAGAAGAACTCAGAAGTTGCAAAAGAACAAAATAACATATAACCCTAATTTTGTTTTTACGATTTGGGGTTTTCGAAACCCAACCTTGCTCTGCTGGTATCTGCGATTATGGTTTGAGAGAGTAGAAATGGAATTAGGGTTTCATTAGCTCTAGAATGGGGTTCACCACAGTTGTAACTAGGGTTTCAGGGAAACAAAATTGGGTTTCATGGAAACAAAATTAGGGTTTCAATAACTCTAATTAGGGCTTGAATAAAACGAAATTAGGGATTAAAATGTTGGGTTTTTGAATTTTTAGCAGATGAAAAATGATAGTATGATTTAGGGTTTAATATTTTTCAATGTTTATATGATTTATTTATGGAATGTATCTCCCATGTTTCTCTATGGTGTGTTGTTTAATTGAATTAATCTCATGAGAGATAAGGCTAGAGCTCATTTTGTCTTGTTAATGTGTTCCCACAAATAATCCTTGTTTAGGCAATTGCCCCTTATGGCTGTTGGACTACCAGCCGAGGGAAAAGATAATCTTGTATGGTTGTCACTTTAATTAAGGTTTAGTAATTTCAAGGTTCTGAACTGTTTTAATAAGAGAAATATAGTGTCTTAGTTCTGTGTTAGTCAGTAAATCTTATAAGAATAACGAATACTTTTGGGCAGAACCTTGTCATGGTACGAGAAAGAGAAACTATCATTTTGGATTTGCATTGACTGTCGCGACGAGAGTGGATATACAACAAGCCTAATTAGCTTGTCCATTGCTCATTTTAGCTTGTCAAGTTCTCATGTGGAAAACTAGTTAACGGGTCCAATATGAAGCTCAAATATTCTGTGTGAAATGTAATTTGAAGTAGTGTGATATGGGAAGACAATGTGGAAATTATGGATAAGGTGGTTTCCCATTTTACTATAGAAATAACATGTGCCTCTGAACTAACAGCTTCAACACATTAAAAACGATGGAGATGTACATTTAAATTTCGTATGAGATTGGGATTTAGTGACCATGATTTGAGAGGAACAAAAAAGCTTTCTGTCTTGTGTAAAACTGTACGGTGGAGACTTAAAATTACAAGAAGGCACTGTTCTAAAACTTGAACATAGATTTGAAACAAGTAAGTATAGAACTGCATAGATATGTGTATTTACGTACTGACAAACAGTAAAATGAACGCTTGTACCATGTTTTGTTCCTAAATCATTATTTGGCAGATCTACATTTCTAGTATAAATGTGGATATCCCCTGGATTTCCCAAATGACCCAAATTGTATCGCATATGATCACGTGAATGCTTTAAATTCAATACATTGTACAAGTAAGGTGTATGGGTTCTTATTTCACCTTCCGTTCAGTAGCTATCGATTTAAAATTCATTTACTCAGTTAATTTTATAACGTTTATGGTTAAAATAAACATACCTCCGAGTACCATTTCTTGCTAATCCGTACTCCTTCCTATGGAATGCACTTGTGCCCCTTGATTTTGCCTTGAGAAAGTTCTCCTCCGTTTTATGGATCACCTGTCAACTCAATGAAAATTTAATACATTAGTTTTGCTTAAAATGTTTCTATGAACTACATTTTATGAGCCGCATTGCATGAAAGTTTGAACTCTTTAAAATGTTTCTATCGACCACATTTCACACTAGTAATGTAAAATCATATAGTGACTAATGTAAACTTTTATTTTTGTTTAATGTTTCAGAATGGGTAGTGAAGATAGGGATTTCTAGATAAGCGATATAGGTGGCGGTTAAGGACTTGTCTTTGTTATGATTGTAAAGTCAAAAAGTGGAGACAAATTCATGGCTATGCTAAAGAGAATCTTTGGTAAGGGAACATGGTATGGATCATAAACTTGAATTGTATTTATTTGCGTACAAATATTAACATTATACATCCACACTGAGATTGAGAGATAAGGGAAGACCTTGTGTCAAAAGAAAGAAGTCTTGGACGGAGAGGAACAAGGCGCGCAAAAGAGTAACAAAATGCGGTTTATGTAAAGGTCTTGATCATAACATCCTTACTGTCAAGGTCCTCCGGATTGGATCTAACCCAAAGAAAAAAGGAGTAAGAATGAAGTGTTACTGTTAATGGAGATGAGTTTTGTGTTACTTTTGCACCAACAAAGAAGATGAGGAAGGCCTTGTCTGCATCAACTACTGCAACAACATCTGCATCAAAGAAATCTGATGATATACCACCATTATCAAAGGGCAAAGCAGCTGCTACTACGCCATCTTCTTCTTGGCTGGTTCCCGAAAAAGGGCAAGACAACCGCACAATCCTCCTCTACTGACTGATGTTGGTGCTAAAAGGAAGGTGCCACATCCATCTACTTCTTCTACACCTTCTACTGCCTGTTTTAACCAGACTTATAATGGTCCTATTAGCCTGTTTGGATGCACACTCAGAAGTAACTTATTGACTTCTGGAAGTCAAAAAGTCAGAAGTCAGTTTGGCAATAGAATTTGAGAATGACTTCCGAGAAATAGAAAAAGTCGACTTTTTTGTGAAGCAAAAAATCGGGACTTGACCTGAAGCACTTCGACTTCTACTTCATCCAAACAGGGATAAGATTTCTAGCCAAACAATCAACATTATTTTGAACCATCATCAAAAGGGTTAGAAAGCCTAACTCTAAATATCGGTAATGTCGCTTGTTGGGCTCATTTTCAATTATGTTTTTTTTAGCATTTCTAGACCTATGAAGTTTTAATGGGTGCAGATATACTAGTAGCTAGTTTATGTTTAAGAATTTTAACTGTCTTTTGTTTATGAATCTATATAGTTTTATTTAATAAGTATGGATTCAAAACATGGTTTTATTTCTTAATTCATGAGTTAACAAAATCTTTTTTATGAATATATGGTTTGAATTGATGTCCACTTAATCTGTAGCCGTTGGTTTGAATTGATGCCATATGTGTCGCAATCCTAGTTGATAGGACACGCTGGTCATTTTTTGAAAAATAACCATCATTTCGGTAAAACACATTCTCATCTGCGATCGTCCGTTTTTGAATTTGTGCCACGTGTAACCTGGTTAGTACACGATGGTAAAATTCCACCGAAGCTAAAGCAAATCACCATTTTGGGAAAAGGGTATAAATGTCATCTTATCACGCGTGCGGACCATGCTTTTGAATTTGACCACTTAACCATGTCTAACGGCAACTTTAACGGATTGGGGCATTTTGATATCATTTTGGGGCATTTTAATCTTTCGACTAACGGCCGGGGCATTTTCACAACTATGGAGTCCATTTTGGGGCATTTTGCCACTTAGCCCTAAGATTAATTACTACTTCTCCCTCTTCCATTGAGGAACATGAACTCGATATCTTCTGGATTACAGCGTCGACTTCTTCTTCTCTCAAATTCTTGAATGATTGAACCCTCTTTACACTCAATAGCTCTAGAACGCAAATCTTCCTCACTTGCCTCCAATATTCGCCATAAGGTGCGAAACCAATGTCAGTACAATAAGGCGTTCGTAGCGGTACTAGAAGGTCTATTTGCAAAGACAAGATCTTGGTTTTTCATTATCTCTTTTGCCATATCCGCGGATGAAACTACGAGAGTTGGCGATTGCCCCAAGTGTAATAGCATCAATGGACCATACTTTTGAGAAAGATCTCGGAAGGATCGATGAGCTAATGTTCCTATTTGATGAAGGTTACCAATAATCGGAACCGTTGGTGGAGAAGGTGGTAGTTTATAAGTATTGGATGATTTTGATAATGAACAAACTCTGTGGATCTTAAACAGAAGTAAAATAGATAATGCAAGTATTAGAAATGAGACTGATAGTAACTGTAAGGTTGAATACTGTGCTATTGCTTCTCTTAACCATTGATGCAGCACCACAAGGAGAGATGGTACAGCCATCCTTTGCTTATCGCCTTGGTAATGGTTTATGGTCATGTTAGAAACCTACAAACTGATTTGTGTATATAGACAAATTAAGGTACTGTGTTGTAAAATTGAACAACGTTACTGGAAAATGAGCAACCCTAATAATTGAGCAACATTGTAAAATATCTATTTTAACTTATAGAGGATTATGTGAAGTGATGAATGAACAAGAACGATCAAGCTAAAGAATCTGGCTAAGTTGAACATGGGTAGTAGTTGTTTTGGACTGATTTACCTGAGCTGGTCCATATGCACGATAGATTTGACCCTAAAGTGTACGTCAATTTTGTTTACAATGTGAGTACCAGAGGAGCATCGTACCTTTGGACAGATTGCTAGCTTTAAACCTTTCACAGTCTAACTTTAAATACGAATTGACCGCTGGACCTCTTAAATTGCTTCTACTTATCCTATGCAGGATGCTTCATCAGTTGATTTTATGTGGATGCTGAGCACCGGTTTATCAATATACGGTTATGTTATTAATATGGTGAATTTGGCATATCATTGTGTATCTGCACATAACATGCGCTGAATTTAAAAAAAGGAAAAACAAGTGCAATGTTATAACAAAAGCTATAAACTGTACGTTGACATAATGAATTAGACCAGGTTTGTTCGCCGCCACCATTTGACGTGTATCATCCAGCCAAAAATTCTTCAGTTCAAGAAAACCCGTATTATATTGTTTCTTCAAAGTTTTATACCCTTTTTTCATAATGTATATCCACATCAAACTTAAATCCCCAGTTCCCTACAAAAAAATGTGCAACCATGCTTGTAGTCGGAATGCACCATTGAATCAACTTTACACGCTTTACTATAAGCTCAATGAAGTATTTGTTCATTGGTGGTTGCCAATAAGCGCCTGACCTTTTACAAGACACAGTCATCGCTGTACGCGTGGTTGAACTTGGAGCTCATCATCGAAGGTTTTTACTGCAACATCATTCATCGTCTCAGTAGGAGACTGAATGTAGACATGCAGTTTCAAAACCCACACACTTTTGCGAATTCTATTGAGAATTTGAGATCCTTCCTAATTGAAAGTATAAATCAATAATATAGAAATACACATCTAATTCTATATTTAAGTGTTTTGAAATAGGAAATCCTAATTCCTTATCTAACAAGGAAGCATTAGTTATTGTACAACTATTATAAATAAGATAAGACCATGGGCATGCAGCATGATATTTTAAATACACACCTCCTAAGATTTTTTTCTTTTACTATATTAGACTTAAATCAAAGATGGCATCACAAGACAGTTTTAATGGATGCGAAGCACATATACTTTGTGTAAACAGATGTGGATTTTTCGAACAGCAGCGAATATGAACTTATGTAGCAAGTGCTATAGGGATCAACTCAAGGCAGATGAACAATCAATCTTAGCCAAAGCGGCTTTCGAGAAATCTGCAAACCCTAAGAAAGCTCTTACAACCCAAGCAGAATCAGTCGGCTCAAGTGATTCTAGTGTTGCGTATCAGACTACGGCTTCACCAAGTTCAGCATCATCAAGTAGTAATGGAGAAAGTGGTACAGTAGTGAAGAACAGATGTTTTAGTTGTAACAAGAAAGTGGGATTGACAGGGATCACGTGCAAGTGCGGATCAGTTTTCTGCTCGCTTCATCGCTACCCGGAGAAGCATTCATGTGATTTCGACTACAAGAGCGTAGGAAGAGAAACGCTTGCAAAATTGAATCCTCAAGTCAAGGCGGACAAGATTGACAGATTTTAATCCCAAATATTATCTCCGGGATTTCTTTTTAATTTAATGTTTTTGTCGGATAATTTAATTTTTATTATCTGAATTTTGAATCAAAACGAAATCCCTTCAATCATGACAGTTAGGAGACATCGCTTTAACATTTTCCTTACATAATTTTTTTTCCTTCTCTTTTTGGAGATTAGGATGCGGAAGCATGCAGTAACCTAGCAATGTATATAGGCAAGGAAACCCAAGCCCTTCTTTTTGTGTCAATAACCATTCACTGAATTATCACTCCGTATCTCCGTCACACCACAATGATGCCTTAAGCCAGCGCGAGTTTTGAAGTGCGCTAAAATTTAAAGCTTGCAAAAAAAGGATCTGATTGACTGGTTCATCGATGATGAAGCCCATTTAACCAAGTTTGAATATTAATTGTTTCATCTGAAATTGCTATTCAAACTTAAAACAAAGATTATGATATAATAGTTGTAGTGGAATTCTCTGGCACATGGTATTTTCTTAAATAGTGGATTCAATTCATGCTACGATCCCCTTTGCTTCTCAAAGGATTTGCATGTTCTTAGTTTTGACATAGTATGTGAATTCTGTCTTTGGTCCAAACAAATTACGTTGTTTCATCTTTATCCATCGAAAAAGGTTTGACCTTTTTTTGTGTAATTAGAGTGTGAGCATACCAATGTTTGTGCACAAGTTGAGGGCAAATTAACCTAGGATATAATGATATACTCGTATATATATCTCGTGAAAAAAGTCTCCACTTATGCTCGGCTGAATTAGCTCAGCTCCTAGTGGTTTTGTGCATGTGATCTTTAATTAGCCCATTTGAGAAGTACTAAATGAAAATACGGAAAATGGGTCATTTGTCCAAAAAAAATTAAAACACGGTTCAAATGGACGATTAAAAAATTTTATGGGTGAAATGGATACAAAAAAAATAGCAAGGATAAAACTGGATTCATCCTGGCTTAAACTGAAAAAATAGCGAGGATGAAACTGGATGCATCCTCACAAATTAAAAATAAGAAAAAGCATTTGAAAATGGGCGGTGGATGAACCGGTTACATCCTCGCTTATTTTTAAATTTTTGTCCATTTAAGGAGTATCAAAATCTAACTGTCCTTTTCACCCAAAAAATTTTAATTTTGGTGTTTTTAACCAAATTTGTGATGAAAATAAAGTTGATGGCTATTTATATCAACTTGGTTATAAATATAGACAAACGAACTTCAAACAAAAGGCCACTTGTTGATCAGAGTCTTTGGTTGACCATAACACTAAATGCTATAAAAACCGATAGATACCCACTTAGTTCTCATCATCATCACCAGTTATAGATAGTACTGAAATACATCAATCACGTACTGATCATTATCTGAATCCCATGGGTTCTTCTTCTTTTGCTTCTTATGTTATTATTCAATTTCCTCTTCTTCTGTTCTTCCTTGTTTCTTTCTCAAGTGCTTCAAATGACTTACCTTCTTTCTCCAACATCATCTTCAATCTTGATAGAGATCCATTAACCCTCCAATATAGGATCAATATCAACCAGGGAACTCCTTTAGCTACTGTAAAACTAGTCCTTGATTTCAGTGGAAAGCTATCCGCGCTCTATTGTAATAAAGGTGCCTATACATCATCTTCGTACCAACCAATCAAATGCATGTCACCTCAATGCTCTCTAGCCAGCAAACCAGTCACATGTGTATCGTGCAATGGCACCCAGACTAAAAGTTCTTGGTGCCATAAAAATGCTTGTAGCATATCCACAAGAAACCCTGTAACTCGATTTTCCGGCAAGGGTGAGCTCATTTCAGATGTTGTGTACACTGAATCTATATATGCGTTCGGTAATGAAGGGTACATAAGGGGTCCCATTGATCTTCGCCCGATTTCATTCGGTTGTGCAACCACTAGTAATTTCTGAAAGGACTGGGTGAAGGTGCTAAAGGAGTGGCTGGTCTAGGAGGTTCATCGCGTCTTTCCCTAGTTTCACAATTTTCAGCCGCATTTCCGCAGTTTCGCCGTACATTTGCTCTGGATTTGTCCGGCCTTTTAATTTATTTTGGGGGCGGACCTTACATTTACTCATATGGTAAGTTTTTTGCTGATTTGAGTAAGCTTTTCCATTACGCTCCACTCTTGGTTAACCCAAAAAGTATCGAAGAATATTTCATTGATGTCAGATCAGTCAAGATACATGGTAAAACTGTACCGATAGATAAAAAGTTGTTGTCCATTAACAAAACCACTGGAGTTGGAGGAGTGAAAATCAAAGTTCTGAAAACCGGCCCGGCCCGGCCGGTCAGCCCAGTGATTCAGTGACCCAGTCACTTTTCTGGGCCGTTCCATCACTGACCCAGTAAATTCACTAAAAAACGCTTTCTTTTGTGCGAACCGGATGACCCGGCTGGGTTGACCCGTGATCCACCGATTCCAATACGATTTTTATGGGTCGATCCGGATAAAATAAAAACCTAAATTTCCAAAGGCAAAGAGAACGAAATTAAAGATTTACTTACCTAATCCGTACCAAAATGGAGAAATTCATGGCATATGGTTACCAAGATTGAAATTTGTTGCCCAGAGAGACATGACCAGTTATGATGGGTTTAAGATTACAGGTAGGGAGGAAAAGAGAAGTTAATCTTCTAAAAAAAAAATAACGAAAATTTTCCCCCCTTTCTGTGATGCAAAAGATAACAACAGTATTACTAGCTACTAGCTAAATGAGCTTTACAGAAATTAACCACAAATGATGTCAAAAAGATAATAATATATACAAGAACATATCTCATTCTTCATCAAGCCAACAATCACAATCACAAATTCATTTCTTCAAATCAAAAATTAAACACATCCACACTAAGATTTAATTACAAAATTGATTAACAAACATCCATAATACAAAAGGGGAATCGGTTATCAATAAAAAGGGAGAAAGTAAAGAAGAAGATAAACAAACTTGGAGCTGGAACTTCTTCATGCGCAGAGATCAAAAAGAGGGAGATAGATAACAGAGCATGAGACAGAGATATTGATAACCCAAATTCTATATTTTAATTTTATTTTATGGTTTTGTTGGATTGAGTCAGTGCATGTAGGGCACTTGGACTTGCAATAAGGATAGAATCATAAAACACTACACACGTATATGTCCCTGCACAAACCCAAAAAAATAAGAAAGAACGCTACATAGTACAGACGTATAAAGAGTTAGCTTAAATGGGTGCTTCACATATCCAAGCTGCATATGACCCGGTGAATCAGGGTTAAACCACTGGTTGAACCATTGACCCTTGACCCAGTAATTTTTCCGGGTCGACGTCCGGGCCGGTTTTCAGAACATTGGTGAAAATCGACATTCTAAAACCTTACACTGTTTTGGAGACATCAATCTATAAGGCCTTCATTAAGGTGCATACTAAATGGGCTAAAGGCATGAACGTTTCTCGGGTTACTCCAGTTGCCCCTTTTGGTGCATGCTACAAATCATCCAGGATACCTCCTTGGACTTCTGATCCAGGAAGTGTGGCCTTAATCTTTCCCAAGAGTGAATGGAGGATTGTTTGGCGGGATCTGGTATCAGTTAACAATGATGCTGTGAGGTGTTTAGGATTTGTTGATGGAGGTTTAAAGCCAAAGACTTCCATTGTCATTGGTGCACATCAACTAGAGTGGTTGATACTTCAAGATCAAGATGGGGATTCTTGCAGCCAGAGTCGGGACAACAATAAATGTACTAATAGATACATTCAGCCCGGTTCTTAGCGAAATGCTTTGTAGTACCATGTAGCCTTACTTGAATAAATGGCAATAGCTGTGTTAGATTTCCTAGTTGGATTGTAAATTTGGTCCACTAATATAGTTTTCGTATGGAAACATTGTAGCGCTTGCATGCTCTGATTATCAAAGAAAATTAAACAAAATACCATTTAAAAATTAACCGAAATAAATTCTATGACAGCATTGAAAATGAATGAAAATAAAATTATAACAAACTGAAAATAGGTTGATTTTGATCAACAGTCTTTCTTGAAGCATGTTTCTTGAGTAGTTTGAAAACGAAGAACCTAGACTTAGGATTCCAAAACATTCCAACCTCGTCACCGGCTTCTAAATTCATCGGCTTAACAAATTTACTTTTCCATCCTGCTTGAAATATGTAAGAACTATTACTGCTCCACTTTTTGAATACCAGTTTACAATCCCTCAGAGTATCAAAATTTCTTACTACAACTTTCACAGAATCACCATTATATTTTAACCCACGCACACGTTTGACATCCCAATATGAGAATATGTATCTCTCAACAATATCATGAGACAAAAGAAGTCTATGCAAATGATTAACATCACTGTTAGTGAGTACTTTCTTGATTTCCCATGGACCATCGTCCTTAAACTGTGGCATAAGATATTTCGGTACTTTATGCTCATATCTATGGTCAATAATGGGTGCCATTGCACTACACTCTTCCATATTTCGCAATTCTTTTTCTTCTTGGTCGTACTGGTTGAGTAAATAATGGTTGTAAACGAGAGGTCTGCTATAAGTTAATGCCATTTGTGCTTCTTCTAATTTTTCCACTTCTTGTGATTCTTCTAATGCTGTGCTTCTTCTAATTTTTTCCACTTCTTGTGATTCTTCTAATGCTACCACTTCTAATGCTGCCATTGAAAGAACTAATAAACTCTTGTACTTTCTTGCGCGTACGAATTCGTCTTTACCTATCTAAAGAGATATCAAGAAAGTACGTACGATGAATGTAGTAGAAATAGTACGGGGTTGAGTAAATTCTATATATAGCCTTCGTTTGTGCTCGTAATTTTTATGGAAGAGGAAACTGATTTTTGTTAGTCTTGGATTATGATTAAACTCCCATAGACTGGTTTTCGATTCCATTCGATATTATATATTACAAAGAGTATCTCGCACTAATTGAGAATACTGAACTTAATGAGAATAACACAGAATATCAACTAAGAAAGGTAACAGCATAATATCTAATCTATTACACCCCCTTAGTCGGAGCGGGAGAAGAGCAGACGCTCAGACTAGTACGGAAACGAGTAAATAGCTGTCGTGGAAGGCCCTTGGTAAAGATATCAGCATATTGATTTTCCGAGGGGATGTGCAGGACATGAATTTCACCAATATAAACACGATCATGAACAAAATGTATGTCAATTTCCACATGTTTGGTGCGTTGATGTTGAACAGGATCACCAGACATATAGATTGCACTGACATTGTCACGGTATACAATAGTGGCACGTCGTAGAGGTAGATGGAGCTCAAGAAGTAAGTTCCGAAGCCAAGTAGTTTCTGCAACTGCATTGGCCACTCCCCGATATTCAGCTTCAGCACTTGAGCGAGAGACAATTGCCTGACGCTTAGAAGACCAGGAAACTAGGTTGTCACCCAGAAAGATGTAGTAGCCGGAAGTAGACCGACGAGAATCCGGGATGCCCGCGCCTAATCGAGCGTCGAATATGCAAAGCATTCAAGAATCAGCAAAGAATGATGAAACAAACCATGATCCGGGGTACCTAGAAGATAACGAAGGATCCGCTAAGGGCTGCGTATGTGAGGTTCTAGGATCATGCATAAGCAAACATACATGTTGAATAAACATAAGAGATATCCCGGTCCAGTGAAGGTGGGGTATTGTAAAGCCCCGACGGGCTTCGGAAAGAGTAGGATCCTCTATTACAGGACCGGATGTTGCACCGAAGTTTCGAATGGGTGTCAGCTGGTGTGGCCACGGGATTGCAATTTTTCATGAATGCACGTGCAATAATATCCTTCGTGTAGAAGGACTGAGACAAGTAGAGGCCTGAAGAGGAGCGGTGAACAGAGATACCCAAAAAATGATGCAGTGGGCCAAGGTCAGTCATGGAAAACTCTCGTTTCATCAATGCAATAAAATTGCCAAGAAGTTTATCAGTATTGACTGTTAAAATAATATCATCAACGTAGAGGAGTAAGTATGCCGTCTCGGATCCGGACTGGTAGACAAAGAGAGATGGATCACATACACTACCCTGAAATCCACAATTGGTAATAAACTTGGCAAAACGCTGAAACCATGCACGAGGTGCCTGCTTTAGACTATATAGCGATCGACGAAGTCGACATACATAATCAGGATGATCGGGATCAACAAATCCCGGAGGCTGATGCATATAAACTATCTCAGTTAAGTCCCCGTGGAGAAAGGCATTCCTGACATCTAGATGATGTATAGGCCAATAACGTGAAGCAACAATACTAAGCACATTACGAATAGTACGTAGCCGGTTTGACAACCGGACTAACCGTTTCAAAACAGTCAACTCCAATCTGTTGAGATTTACCATTCGCAACTAGGCGAGCCTTGTGACGCTGTAAAGAACTTTCGGCATGAAATTTGTGGCGAAATAGCCACATGGAACGAATAACATGTGCATCTCGTGGCGGTGGAACAAGCTCCCAAGTATGAGTTTACATTGCATTGTATTCATCTAGCTTGGTCGCATTCCAGTTAGGGTCCCTAAGATCATATAGGTGAGAACGGGGCAATGGAGAGATTTTATATTTGGATTGGACGTACATATTGAGTTTGTGATTGGGGCGGAAAATATCGCTGGAGGCCCTAGTAACCGGACGAGTAGAGGGTAGAATTGGTGGGGCTGTAACAGTGGAAGGACGAACGGGTGTGGGAGCTGGAGAGATCCGAGTAGGAGAGGTAGATGGGATAGGAGATAT
>JAJJWW010016379.1:0-13606 GCA_023531295.1 Papaver armeniacum | reverse complement strand
TCGTATTCATGGATGGGAAAGGCACACAAATCCGGAGCACATTTGTTTGTGTAGTTGTTTATCAGAAAAATTGTGAAACTTTATGGATAGCTGCGAATCCATAGTTGTGCAAAAATGTTCATGTTTATCATGATCTTCCAAAAATTAGTTTATGTTTGGAATTTTCGGATTTTAATAAATCTTCCAACTTGGGAAGTTCGGACAAAGGAAACGAAATATATTGTTTAATATTTTCTGTTCCCCCTGATATCTTTCGGACCGGAAGTTGTCTCTTTTAAAGGGAAACTATCTCTTGTTTGTATTCTGATACCCTGATCATTCCTTTATATATATATATATATATATGAGCAAGCATGCCTCCAATAACTCGCAGTATTTCAAAGGCCAATAAGGAGGAAGCTCAAAAGGTTAAAGATTGTCAAGGAATCAATACAGAAAGGAAGAGGAAAATCATATCAAATATCATGTCTGATAATGATTCTGATAGTTCAGTTGGATCACAAGATGAGTCATGTCTGTTGGATTACAACCTACAAGATCCAACCAAAACCAAGTGGATTCGTTCTGACAGTATTATTGACTATATCCAAGGTTTTGAGGAACTAAGAACCAATCTCATAATAACGGTTCGAAATCAAGATTGGCTCAAAGATAAGATTGAGGAAACAAAAGCTGATATTGTTGATGTGAAGATTCAAGTTGAAAAGCTTGAGAAACAAGAAGTGGTTGCTGACAAGTCTCTTGAGACATTCTTCAAAAGTTTGAACACTGAAGAAACCTCAGTGAACAACAAGAGCACCACTAGAGATTAAGTTATATGCTGTAATACTTAATCTAAGAAAATAGACATCAATTTGTGATTTCTTTCAATGATTGTATAAAGTCTATTATGAATAAAATTATTTGATTTATAATTTTTCTTGTGATGGTTTTTGATTTACATAACCTGTGCTTGAATGCTTTATTATTGTTATGGATGTTTATGGGATGTTTGATTTCGGTTTTATTACCTTGATATTCGATCTCATAATATTGTGAACCCTTATGGTTTGGGTGACTTTTTGATTTAGAAGGATTAAGTTCTAGCCCATGTTGGTAGGCTTTATCAAAGGATCATGAGGGGTTCTGGTAGAAACAATATGTGAAAAAGTCACAATATGTTGAATCGGTTTTGGTTTAGCATAAAAGCATATGTGTTTCGACGGTTTTCAACTTTTGCTTGCAATTGATAAAACCGGTTTTCAACCTTTCTCTGGTAAAGGTTGGTTGGTTGTTGTTATTATTTTGTTTTGCATAAAGATGAAAACATAATGATATTTGGATATCAATTCTCCCTGGAAGAAAATGCAAACATATTGGAGAAGCAGATGCGAAATTTGAGGTAACAATGTTGTTAATTAATTATTTTCCTGTTTAAGAAAAGCCTGATTTTATTTCATATATATATATATATATATTGCTTTTTCTTTTGCTTTTGCTTAACAAAATTTCGGTTCAATTGATGTTTTATTCCATGATGTGAGTATGGATGTGTGTGTGATTCAATTGGTTCCTGGTTAAGAAAAACTATTGTTATCTTGCTTTATTGTGTGGTATCAATTGTTTAGCTTACAAAATTTCGGTGCTTTAATGTCTATGTTGATTCAATTGCTTCAGGTTGAGGTTGTTAGAGCATTGCTCGGTCGAACTCGCATGTGTTGCTATCTCAAGCATGTTTGTCAATGTTAGTGATCAAAACTATAAGTCTTGATTTCTAGCCTATGTAGCTAAAGGTCTCGGACTAGGATAGAAAGTGTCGTTGAGCTCAAGAAATCCATGGAAATCATCATACAAGACGAAGGACTACTCGAGGAACCGGTGGAACTTCATCGACTAAAAGGTATGTGGAGAATTGAACTTATCTGTCACTCAAAAGTCTATTTACTCTATCTCGTACTCTTGAGACAAAAGTCGTTTAGACGTATAGACTTTCATTATACACATTTGCTATTTTGTTTGAAGTTTAACTCGCCTATCTATTTCTCGAAATATGTGTTGGTAAGCTTTCTCTTTAATCGAATTCATCTTTACCTAGTGACGAAAGTCATGATATGTTTCAATCACTTTGGAAATTGCTCTGACGAAAAATGGTCTGTGAATAACGACTATATAACGTTCTCTGGGAATGTTTCAATGATTGAAATGAGTTTAGATTACATAACCATTGGTAGGATATAAGCATTGTTGTGGAAACACATATATGTATAAGTCCTTATTCCTTGAACCAAAGTTTGCGAACTTTGTTGATCAAGAGAAATAGAAGTGGCGCAAGCCAAGTCCGCGAACTGGCGGAAGTTCTCACCCGAGAATTTCTGCTGGAGTTTTTGTACTCCTTCCATGAGCTTAAGTCCGCGAACTTGTGTAGGTTATATCTAAATCCGGTTGTTCTTAAACTAATGTTAATATAAACTAAGGAATGCTTTTGCAAACCGTGGTTATAAAGTTCATGAACCGATTCGAGTGAATCAAACTGTTTTTGCTTCGATTGTGTCTTGTGTAGTTATATAAGATCTAAGCAATTGAAAAACTCTCTAACTAGTTCATTTGAGTCATTTGAACTAGTTATGGTGAAGAAGAATATGGTTGATATGAGAGTGTTCATATGGCTAACCATTTGGTTGACTATTGTTGAACCATCAAATGTTAATGTTTGGGTACGGTTCATAAACCCAAAATTGAACATTTCGTTTGTGTGTAACAAGCTAAGTTTTCGATCCAACGGTTGAGAAATATTAGCTTGAATCTAATCAGGTTTTCATCTAACGGTAAATATTGAATGCTTTGTTACTAAGCTAACATTGATTGTAAACCCTGATTTGAAAGACTATATAAGGGAGAACTCTAGCAACTGGGAAACCTAATCCCCATACTTTACGTGTGATACTAGTTTCTTAAAAGCTGAGTCGATTCTCCTTTAACCTTTGGTTTTCTTTTTCTAAAACCAGGTTAACAACTTAAAGATTTCAATGGGATTGTGAAGCCAGACCGATACTACTTTTCTTGTAGTTGTGTGATCTGATCTTGTTGTTTCTATCGTACGAGTACAATTGAAATAATTGGATTGAGAATTATATCTCCGATAGGCAAGATAAAAAAGAAATCACAAACACATCGTCTCATCGTTTGTAATTCCACAATATCTTTTTTTCTTTAAGTCGATTAAGATTATTATGAGGTGATCAATAATACTAGGTTGTTCTTCGGGAATATAAGTCCGGGTTATTGATTGGTTCTGTTCACCTTGATTTATCAAAAGATCTTTAACAAAACTCATAGGTTTATTCGTGGGAGACGGATTTATCTATTACTATATACTTTTCTGTGTGATACAGATTTGTTTATTAATGTCTTCGACTTTGGGTCGTAGCAACTCTTAGTTGTGGGTGAGATCAGCTAAGGGAAACAAGTACGTAGCATCGTCTTTGGGATCGAGGCGTAGGAGCATAACTGCACCTTAGATCGGTGTGAGATTGATTGGGGTTCAACTCTGATCCGCATCAGTTAATTTGGAGTAGGCTAGAGTCTGTAGTGGCTTAATACAATGTGTGTTCAATCTGGACTAGGTCCTGGGGGTTTTCTGCATTTGCGGTTTCCTCGTTAACAAAATTCTAGTGTCTGTGTTATTTCCATTCCGCATTATATTTGTTTATATAATTGAAATATCACAGGTTATGCGTTGTTCAATCAATTAGAATATCTGAACTTTTGGTTGTTTATTTAAATTGATTGACACTTGGATATTGGTCTTTGGTACCATCTAAGTTATCTCTCTTTGATAAAGACTCGCAGATTTCTATTTGCTTGAGTAAAGATCAAATCGAGAGATTGAGATATAAACTCGTTGATATACTTTTTATCTAAATTGAGTCTGACTGTCTAGTTGATTCTCTAGAAAGTATATTGGAGTTTGTCCATACAGATTGCTAAGCGAAATATTGGGTGTGGTTGTTAGACCCCTGCTTTTTCAATTGGTATCAGAGCAGGCAAACACGTTTAAGACCTTATAAGTCTGTGTTTGTAGCAATCTGACTCTATGGACAGAGGTGCTATCTCTATAAACGTACCACCAGTCTTTGGTGGCTCTAATTACATATGGTGGAAAATTGATATGCGAGCTTTTCTTCAAGCGCGTGATTTTCAATCATGGGTATATGTTGTTAATGGATATGATCCTCCTGTCGTGGTAGTTGGTGATGTAAACGTTCCCAGGAATATTGGTGAATACACCCCTGCTGAGGTACTTGCTGCAAAGCAAAATTCGACGGTTTGAATGCCATTACCCCAAATCTTCACACCATGTGACAAAGCCCACTAAGTTGCAAGAAGCTTGGGATATCTTAGAACCGTTTTTGAAGGTAATACCAAAGTGAAAAGGAAGCTAGGCTTCAAAACCTTAATTCCGATTGGGGAAAACCTTCGTATGGAAGATGAAGAAATGTTTGATGAATTTAATCACAAAGTGTCCAAATTGTTAATGCATCTTTTGCATTGGGTAAGACTATTCTGAAAAGGACATTGTGATGAAAATTCTCAGATCGCTGTCATCCAGATACGATTCTAAGAAGCATGCCATCGTTGAGGGAATAACCTTGATAATCTCTCCAGAAATACGCTGGGAAGCTTAAGATCTTTGATCATGAACATTCATCCAAGAATAAGGATGTTGCGTTCAAAGCACTAAAGGACACTAAATTACTTGATAAAAGTAAAAAAATGTATATCTCTGAAGATGATCACTCTGCTACAGATTCATTAGATGAATGTAGGACCAGAATATCGCGACATCAATATTTCGCGAGAGTAATAAACAACTACATTGCGAAGGTGTCGCAAGGAAATAATTTAAATGACGCATCAGATGACGACAGCCAGAACATGAGAAAAATGTGAAGACTTGGCGAGATTTAGGAGTGTCGCGAAGTCTAACACTTACATATTTGCGACGCGTCGCGAGGGATTCCCGAAAATAAAGGACAGCTTAGCTGTCATCCACTATGTAATACCCTATATAAAGGGTCGAGTAAGTCTGTTGTGGGAGAGGTCTTTTGAATGGTGAAGCAAGTCATTAGGAGAGAGAAAATTAAGAGTGATTATAATTTCTTGAGCTTTGTTCTACATTTCTTTGTAAATCTTTCAAGAGAATAATTAATAAAACACATTATTATTCATCTTCAAATGGGTTGATTTAGCAGATTTGAGTGAGGGGTGTAGTGTGGGAAATCCTGCAACTACATATGCGCTAGAAACAGGGATTGAAGAAGATCAACCTTGTGAATTGGAGGAATTAGGAATAACAAGAAAGAAATCTTTAATAATTTTTAACAAAACTGAGAAATGGCTAGGAGAAAGAATGCATCAGAACAACCAACGATCGTAAGGAGAAGGGGAAGATTAATGGGAGAAAGAAGAAATGAAGTAGGAGAACCATCAAGGATAGATGCAAGAAACGGTGAAGAAGATCCAGTTCAACCACCAATTCAACCATTAACTCAACCACCAATTCAACCAACACTAAACATGGTAATCGATTATGATAGAGTTAGCGTGCATACATGGAGGTCAGATTCTACGGAAGAAAGAGAAGAAGTACAACAATTGATGAATAATGGACAGGGAGAGAGAAATCGAGAAGAGATGGGAGAAACAATTCGTGGAAATGAAGAAATTGCGGCATTAGAAGCACTGAGACAGACAATACACGAAGAAAGACGGTTAGAAGCAGAAGAACGCGCGAATCTAACAAGGCAAAATCACGAATTGAGGATGGAGAATAGGAGGCTGCAAAATAGAAAATCAAGAAGTAATAACAGATCGAGATCAGTATCGAGTAGAGAAAATGGGAGGAGAACATTGCCTGTAGAAAACATTAATGAAGAAAATTTGGAAAGAGAATTAAATCATGGAGAAGGAGGTCGCGAAGAGAGGGAGTTAGTAGAAAACCGTTATATTTTGGTGAATAATCACGATGATGGAAATCAAGAAGATAGAACGAAATCGGGACATTTAATAATCCAGCTTAATGAAGAAGATCGGGAAGAAGGAAGAAGAATATTGCATATGCATATGCGAGACGGAGAGAGAAGCACAAAGGAAAACAAAAAGAAATTGAAGATGACATTGAAAAGCATTATACCGAGCAAGCACGTCTAACCCGCGAGAGAGAAAGATTGAGAGCGAGAATGGAAAATCGAGAATTGGAAGAGGCGATTCGGCAAAATAATCATGACAATCGAGAGAGGAGGCGCGAGCGGATCGCAAAACAATAGAGATATTAACGAAGAATATGAAAGAATACGAAAAGTAGACACGAACGGAGAAGGAGAGAAGCGAGTTAAAGCGACCAGAAAATTCAAATTACGAGGCAAATGAACAAATTCTCGCGAGAATTAGCAGAGATGAGAGGAATATTAAACAAGAGGAGAGAAGGAGGAGAAGACAGTTAGATGAAGCTATCACGAGGCCGCGAAAAATCCTTTTACATTAGAAGTGCGATTAGGAGGAATACCCCCAAAATGCAACTTACCGGCTAACTAGCATTTTTGATGGATCAACTTGTGCAAGACAACACATCAAGGCTTATGTGAGATGTATGCTACAATGGGAAAACCATGATGCTATATTATGCAAATACTTCGCGTCAAGTTTAACAGGAGAAGCATTGAAATGGTTTGAGGGTTTACCAAGGAATACGATCACATCATTCAATCATTTACAGGCTATATTCTTGGGGGCGTATATAAGTAACAACTCTTCGCGACACTGGCATTGAAGATGTATTTGGACTAAAACAAAGAGTTGGCGAGAGTTTGAGACATTTAACCGCGATGGAAGACGATGTGCGCGAGATGGTCGGCAGTAGATAAAAGATACCTCATACTGTCATTCATAAATGCTATGTTCGCAACCAATCTATTATATGTTCAGGTTTTCAGAGTTAAGAATACAATTACAATGACCGAATTACGAGAGCTCCAGGAGGAATATATTGCTTTAGAAGAAAGACAGAATGAGATGGAATCTTACCCAGTGGCGAACACAAATTCTAGTGTCGCGAATGGAAGTTTATTACCTCAACTAGTACACACAGTGGCGAGCACATCGCAAGGTCAACAAGAAAGAAAAGCAGTTGATATAGAACCAAAGTTAGTAGCTATGGGAAGTCGCGATCAGGAAGAGTTTTAAAGAGAAAGAAATTTCTACAACCGTGGCGGAAACAATAAAATTCAAAGGTTTGATCAACCGCAAGAAACCTATGGAGGTCAAAGGTATAATTCGCAAGAGACTTATGGAGAACAGAGGCAGAATTATCATAGAGGACAGCGAAGTCGCAGAGTAGTGTGGGAGGAAATTAAAATGCCGCCGTTGAACACCAGTGTGGAAAAAATATGGGAAGCAATACTTTTGATGGAAAACATACCGCACCATGGAACATGGGAAGTGAACCACCACCGGAGATAGAAGTCACGAGTTATTTCTTACCACCGTTTTCATGGGAACCTAACGAATGACTGCAGAAATATCAAGAGAATTATCCTAAGAATGATTGATCAGGGAAAGTTGAATCACTTTTTAAAAGAAGAAGAGAAAGTTCAACATTTACCACCACCGCCGGCAAAGGGAAAAGAAACATTTGTTATAGAAGTTGGGGCAAAGGCTAAAAATTTGTTTTGCAACTCGATTGTACACTCATACCGCACTATTGAAGATTTTCATGACAATGTGCTTAGTAGATTTTTCGCGAGGGATGATGGTGATAAAGAAGTGATGAATGTTGCGAAGACATCGCAGCTAAAAGAGTGGCAATTGCAGATTATTTCTTTCTAGGCTGAAGAAGTACCCAAAGGAAGAGAAACACATGATAGCACGTTGGTTGTGAAGCTGGAAATTAATCCAAAACCTATTGATGGTGAAGATGATGAAGCGGAAAATTGTTGGGCAATTAATAGAATATTAATTGATACTGGCAGTTCAGTCAACATTCTTTTCTACCATACTTATAAAACTATGGGAGGAAGAGATGAAGAATTGATCCCTTCAACATACAAAATATATGGTTTCAATGGTACCGCGAACAAGCCCAAAGGAGAAGTGCACATGAGGATACCCTTGCAGGGGTTGTCAACTGATATCTTGTTTTGTGTAGTTGATGTGGAATCTCCCTACAATGCATTGATTGGAAGACCGTGGCTTCATGAAATTCTGGGTGTAGCATCGACATACCATCAGTGCATAAAATTTCCACATCCTAGCGGTGTCGGAATTATAAAAGGAGATTGGATAGAGGGGCAAAAATGTTATGAGGTGGATGTAGAAAGCTGCGAAGAGAGAACAGCAAAAAAGAAAGATTGGAGGAAGAATGTCAAGGATGAACAGAGAAAAGAAAGGTTAGTGGTAGATACCATAGAAACAAAAGAAGAAGAGATGCTGCGAAGTGAATGCACAAAAGCAATTGAATATCATGATGCAAAGGACACATTGAAATGTAGGACTGATGCGGAGGCAGAAGGAAATAGAAATAAAAGGTGTAAAAAATGAATAATTGTAAGAAAAGATAACAATTTAGTGATGAAAGCATGATAAGGAGAAGAAGCAGAGATGATGGTTGCGGAACAATTGTGCGAGAATCTCGCCACGAAGAATGTATACAAATCTATTGAATAATGGAAATGAGATTGTGCGATAACTTCGCAGACAAATGATTGAATAAATTGATAAAATGAATGAGTGAGTGAATGGGACAAACCTTTATGGCGTACACCCTAGTTCGCGAATGATATTTTGTAAGAGGCAAATGTAAGACCTAAAGTACGTCATATAAGGGGGTATCTCTTAACATGGCTCAGGTGGAAAGTTACACCGCTCCCAAACTCGGGTCATGGAGATTTGGGGCTCATGAAAGCCTATCCTAGGGAGATACCTTGGATTTCCAACTATATATATAAGGTTATACCCTGGTTGGACGCCCGAGGGTCTCTTCCAAGGAGTCAGTGTATGACCAAGGCGCCGAGGTACACGGTTGAGTCAAGAGTGCAGGGAGCATGGAACTTCCTTACCACTCTTGACAAGTCTTGGCACATGCTGCACTCGCCCGAAGAAAACTCCACTTAGGGTGCAGTCTCGTAACCATAAGCCATATAGGTATAAGGGATAAGAGGCTGCGAAAACAACTGGTTGTTGTTAAGACCGGATGGGAGGAGCTAGTCTTGTATGGCCGATGTACGCCTCCTTGAAGGGGCAACCAGGGAGAAGATAAGGGCGGCACCCTCCATTAGGGAGCTGATAAGTGTCAAAAGACGCAAATGTCATGAGGCTTTATTCTCGCAAGAGAATTTAGGCTTATCATATTTGTGCAATGATCCTGCAGAGGCAATAATACTAACGCGAAGGTAAGATGATATCAATGGGTTTTTACATGAAAGTGTAAGAACGTCCTGCGATTTCATCGCAAAGACGACAATGTCGCGGGATTTTATGGTCGCAAGAACATTTAAACCTGTCATATTGTCGCAAATACAAATATCTGCAGAGGCAAAAATACTTAAGAAATGATAAGACAAGGTCAATGGGTCATTATATGAAAGTGTAAAGACGGCCTGCGATCTTGTCGCAATGAGGGGTGGCAAAATAAGACCTTTACTTATGAAGGCATAATAAGACCACACAAATAATGATAAGACAAGATCAATAGATTTCTAAGATATCTTGCGATCTTGTCGCGGTGATAATGTATATTGTCAAAAAAAAAAAATAATAATAATAAAAAAATAAAAAATAAAATAAAATTGAATGATATATATATTTATATCTCGCGAGAATGATTATATTTAATTCGCAAAGTTGATTATATCTTATGGACAGAGGCAAGTGCGAAGTTATAATTATAAAGAAGAGTTGTTTGATTAATATATCTGAACAAAGGAAGCAAAAGTTGAAATTTACATTCAATAGTCAAAGATATATGTATACAGATATTACAAGAAATCAAAGAAGAAAGAGAAGTTATTTCTTTGCTGGTTCTTCTTCTTCATCTGATTCTTTGGTTCCATCACTCTCGTCGCCAGATTCTTCTTCTTCATTAGCTTCACTATCAGAAACATCTGAGACAGGCAAGTTCTCGGGAACTTCTTCAGCAAGAAAGGGATATGAATGAAGAGGGATGTTGTGATCATTACAAACTATTTCCATAGCTTGATTGCGAAAACGAACAACATCATTATTAAAATTCGCCACTGTAGTTTGGAATTGCTGCTTCAATTTAGAATATCTATTCTCGCGAAGAGAGAGATCCTTTGCGAGACGCTCTTTTTCAATTTCAAGTTCTCCAATCCTTGTCTGAAATCTCTTTTCAGATTCTGAAAACATGAGAAAGTGAGTTAATGATAATAGTACAAAAAGAAAAAGAAAAGAAAAGCAAAGAAGTATAATAAACAACCTTCTCTTTCAAAGATCATATCCTTGATTAAGGAAGTTTGCTCGGTGCGAAGACTAACATCAACACCTAAGTTATTTCTTGCATTATCTAGAACCTTCGCAGCCCAGACAAACTCATCATCATTATTTATAACAAGAAGTGAACGAATTTGGTCTTCTCGCTCGCTAAGTATGGTATTTTGACGAAGGAGTTCATCTCGCTCAACTTGCACATCAAGGAGAGATTTTTGAAATTCTGCTAAAGCTTGTGCACCTTTGTTAGTAATGCGATCTTTTGCATCTATGAGATCACTAATTTTCTTCCTTAAGGTTTTGGCTTTCTTCTCGGAATCAAGGTACATTCGCTTAAATTGATTGGCTAAATGCAAACTGGATCTATGTTCAATCTCTAAGAGGCGATGTTTGGTTTGAAGTTCATCTAGTGGAAGAGAATCGATTTTATTTGATGAACTATTTAAAGATTCGTTGAGATAAGTAAGAAGAGTATCATTATCCATAGGCTCGGGAAACGAATGAAGAAGAATGGCTTCTTCAGAGAGATTATATATGTCTCATGAGAATAATAAATCGAGGTAGAAAAAATAAATGGAAAAATGAAAACGATTCGAAGAGAAAGAATTCTATACCATATAGTTGTTGATTTGCACTTTGAAGAGTAGATACTTTAGTCTTCTGAGAATCAAGCTCGGTTTCCAATTTTTGAATTCTCTCATCTTTATCGCGAGAAGACGCAACTTCAATTTCTAATTCTCGGACTTTCTTGTTAAGTTGAAGGTTCTTCTTTTCAAGGTTATTGCGTCTCCTCTCAAGGTCTGAGGCAGCAACAAAAGAAGCTCTCCCTGACTATAGAAGAAAATAAAAGAATGATTAAAACAAAATTCAAAAGTGAAATCACAAAGAAACAAAGGAATATGAACATACCAAAGCATTGAGAGCATTTAAAAGACTAGGAGTCATTATTCGAGAAACTCCACGAAAAGATTCAGTGTCCTCCAATAGTGGGGCGTCGCAGATTTTGGCGAGAGCTTCGCAAGTAGCCGATGAGTTATCATCTCCCAGTCCATGCATAGGATCAGAAAAAATACCAGATAATAATGACATAGCAGAAGTGTCTGAATGAGTTCCCTTAGCAGAATAGATATCAATCTCATTTTCATTCTCTGAGCCCTCGCTGACTTGGGAATTAGAATGGGAAGGAGATTGAATTTTTCGTCTTTTAGAAGATGGACCAGAAGATTTGTCCTTGCGAGAAATGGCCTTATTCTTGCCTTTAGTCTTCGCAGCTTCAGCTTTTTCATCATTAATCTTTGCGGTTTCAACTTCTTCAACACCAATCTTCACACACGAATAAAGATAAGAAACAGAGGCAACAATATTGTTTAAAATAATAGAAGAAAATGTTTCTTACTTCATCCGTGAGTGATCGAAGTATCGCCAGGATATTTGGCTGAGGATTCTCTTTGTATTTCTTTCTCATTCTGATGATCTAAAATTTTTCTAAAAGTTAATGAATGAAAGAAATGGAAGACATAGCAAAGCGAATCTAAAATGAATGATATATATATACCTCATTTGTCTTCTCAGGCCATTTAAACTCCCAAGGATGATAATTCGCGAGATTGGCTGGGAGTGCATGTGAGCCTGCGATATAAGGTCCACTCAGAAGGAGAGGTACAACCCACCACTTTTCGTCTTTGGAGTAGCGAGGATATTATTTTTTACCCGAATGCCGACCAATGTCCTGCATGAGCAGCTTTGTCGCATCAACGTTATAGTTTTTCTTCAATCGAACACCCCAGCGAGATTTATCGTTTCTCATAGTTATGACTTTGAATAATTTGCAAAGAAGTTATCCACGATATTTTCGGCAATTATTGGTAAATTATAAATTGAGGATCTCTAACATTATCGATATAAAGATCCTTTACCGCACCACGATAGGCGAACTCAAGCATCAAAGTAATACAATCGCCGTTCAATTGATAAATAGCCCACGAGAATTTCTCGTGAGCAAGAATCTCATAAAATAATGGTATTTCGGGATTATATAAAGGAATGGGAGTCTGCGAGAGCTGACCGAGCAATGAGATTATGATTTTATGATCATCACATTGATGATCAGAAAACAATTTTGCAAAAAGAATAGATGAAGATCCTTGATTGGGAATGGTAGATAAAGTGAAACCCCTTTCCTGTAACTTCTTTTGAACATCAGTAAATTGAGGAGCGTATGTACGACTAAGTGAAGCCATTGTTAGAAGTATGGGAATGAATAGAGAGTTGAAGATCAAGAGAATGAGAAAAGTCTAGAACTGTGGTAGCAGGAGCGCAAATTGCGGAAGGAGAGAGAGTTAAAGAAAATTTGCAGAAAGAAAATAAAAGAGAAAAAGAGAAGGGTAAGAAAGCTATATATAGAGAAGAGAATTCTCGAGAAAACAAATGCATTTAATGCGAGATGGGACGTGAATGGTCAAGAATAAACGGTTGAAAGAGACGTGTCAAGAAAAGAATGGAAGAGGAAACACCTGTAATAAATTCCGTACATAAACAAAACGAGTAAAGATGAACAATCGCGAGATAAAGATAAGCAGTTGCGACATTTTAAAATATTGGTTCTCATGACATTCTCTTCTTCGCAGAGAAGACATGAGAAGAGGCAAGATGTAGGACCAGAATATCGCGACATCAATATTTCGCGAGAGTAATAAACAACTACATTGCGAAGGTGTCGCAAGGAAATAATTTAAATGACGCACCAGATGACGACAGCCAGAACATGAGAAAAATGTGAAGACTTAGCGAGATTTAGGAGTGTCGCGAAGTCTAACACTTACATATTTGCGACGCGCCGCGAGGGATTCCCGAAAATAAAGGACAAACTTAGTCATGCATCCACTATGTAATACCCTATATAAAGGGTCGAGTAAGTCTGTTGTGGGAGAGGTCTTTTGAATGGTGAAGCAAGTCATTAGGAGAGAGAAAATTAAGAGTGATTATAATTTCTTGAGCTCTGTTCTACATTTCTTTGTAAATCTTTCAAGAGAATAATTAATAAAACACATTATTATTCATCTTCAAATGGGTTGATTTAGCAGATTTGAGTGAGGGGTGTAGTGTGGGAAATCCTGCAACTACA
>JAJJWW010016378.1:0-118624 GCA_023531295.1 Papaver armeniacum | reverse complement strand
AAATATTAAAATCTGGTTTCCTTAAAGTGTCAATCATATGATGCTAAGAAGTAAGAACCACTGATAAACCCAACATTTCCACCTTTTTTCCAGAGTACACTTCTTTGGTTCCATTTTTATAGATGACAAGTGGAGTGCACGTGCTTTGCATGTCGTCGAAACTTACCATTTCGACTGATTCATGACATCTTTAAAAAACTTGATCTGTGAACCCCTAAATGAGCACCAAAAGATGTATTATGGAACAACACGCAAATAAGAAATGCCTATCAACAGTTTGCCTATTAACAGTTTAAATTCTGTAATAAACTTACAACCACACTGTGACTGATGCCCAAACACAAAGGCATGTTCTTGACCCAAAGGGCAATCATGAAAACTTAAACAACAACTTCAAAAAAAGATGTAAATTTCAGATTCGATAAATCAAATGAATGATATTGCTTCTTTCATATTCATAAAACCCACACATATTTGATCAAAGCCGAGATAACCCTGTTAAAGGAATGATGGAGGGTTCCATTTTTTTGTCTTTCGTGTAATCTTGTGATGCCTTTATAACCACCTCTGAACTATATGATTAAAAAAAAGTAAAAACTACTGCATACAAATGTCATGGATAGCAAATAAAATGTGGGATGAGTGGAATAAAGAGAATGCAAATTTAGGCATAAGACAACTATATGAGATTTATTTAGAAAATGGACACATATTTCATTAGTTTTTTTTTGTTCATTTGCATTAGGTATTCACGGTACTTTAATGAACATTGTAATGTGGATAAAAAAAATTTGGTAGACATATTGAGTTTTTCAAGAGATATTATACATTTTTGTCTCAACAAGTCACAAAGACTCTTTACAAATCTCATTTTTTTGTCTCCACAAGTCACAAAGACTCTCTAAAATACTCTCAGAGAATCACTAAAAATCTCTAGATTTGCAGAGAATCTCTGGGAGTCGTTCAAACTAAAAATCTATGGAAGTCCATAGAAATATCGTTTGACTACCCACCGTAGATATGTCCGTTCAAATTCCACACTTTATTTTTCTTTGTGCTTGGGCCTTGAGGTTGAGGAACAATGTTTCTCCAAAACCCACAGTATTGATGTTCATCCGTCTCTAATAGAAACCGTCTCCATTTAGAGCCGCAGCGTAAGGTGCACACATACTGGGATAAAATCTGAATTTTTCCGATAAAATGGTTTGTGATGGTATTATCTTTTGCTTTAGCCTCTAACCCAGCTTAGAAGTTGGAATCGGTCCAATGCTAATTCTCGAACGTGTATGTCTGTCCATCTATCCTATCAACATCCCACTCCCACGGTCCCACCATCACTTTGTTAAATCGGTGGGTCCTATTTTATCTTGCCAAGGCTGAGTCTCAGTCATCACACAATTCAATCAACATGATCGGATAAAATTCGATCATGTTACAGGGCGACGGGTAATAAGACAAAAATGGTCATTTTATACTCCCTCCGTTCCAATTTATTTGATGTTTTAGGGGTTTTTTTGTGTTCCAAAATAGATGAGGGTTTAAGTATTTTTCCCAAATTCTCACTGATTTACCCTTGCTTTGGAATCAGAGCATGCCATTAATTCTCATTAGAATCAGCAGATAAATGATTATTACAAGGATTTGGATGGAATATTTTGTTTATCCCAAGTAAATTAAATGATTATTCCAAGTGCTCCTTATCAAAAAAAAAAACTGAAAATGACTAATTAAGGCCTTGTTTGGTAAAATTTATGATTTTGGTATAATCATTTTAAAAATAAATTTTTTCAAACACTTTTTTCAAATAATTGATTATTTTAGAATGATGATCTCGAAAAGGAGAAGAAAGAAAAATGATCTAGGATTTTTTTTTGTCCTATGTTGTTTTTTATGCCTATCTCTTGATAGTTTAGAGAAAATAAGAAGAAAAAATTCAATTTGAGTTTGCTAAAAAAATAATTGATTATAATAAATTTTCAAAATAATTTTTTCCTGTTTGTCGCTAGGCTGCCAACCAAAAGCTCTGTGTAATTTTCATTGAACACTTTTTCCTGTTTATGGAAATAATGGATTTTTTCCATTATGATTAAAATAAGCAATTATTATAATGGTTACCAAACGCATATAAAATCCATTATAATCTGCATAATGGATTATAAGCTGATAATCCATTAAAATAATGGTTACCAAACAGCCCCTAACCCTTACATAGTTTAGTGTTAATGATTAAGTTTCACTTCAATTAACTCTAAATCAAAACAAAATCAGATTTTAGAGTTTTAAAAAAAAAAATCCATCTTTTTACATTTTCAGAATTAATTACTGTTGGAATTTTGCTCGTAACCAACCGTAAATCATAGTTACTTTCCTCAGAAAAGATGAACTACCAATCGTGAATCGGTTAAATTTGGGGAAAACCCAATCGTAAAAACCGTTTTTCGTTGGTAATCAAATGCTCGAGACGAACCAGTAATCTTAGTTACTAGTCAGAAACTAAAATGGTTACCAACCGTAATGAATTACTAAGCTCATCTCAATTTTAGTTATGAACCATAATTGGTGACATTTCTAAACTCGGGTTCCGGGGTTATTTACTACTGTAATGGTATCGACATCAACCGTAAGTTCACTAACGGTTGAAAAAAAAAACGTAACTGAAGAAAATTCTCAGATATAAGAACATACGGTTGGTAATAGTTCAATTACCAACCGTAACAACATCAAAATCTCCAGTTACGGTTCGTAATTGAGTTAAAATCAACCGTAACTCACATAAACCCAGAAATTTGAATTTCAATTTTCATCTAAAACCCTAATTTTTGATAGAAATTAAACTTAAATCGAACAAAATAAACCAAATCGTAACTGGGTTTTTCAAAACATACCTCGTATAAGTCATTATACTACAGCTGATTAATTTTCGAATCGTCGATTAATCGAAGACGATGAAATTTTGAGTTTTAATGGAGGTTACACATGGGAGGAGGAGTAGAGAAGAAGAAAGAAAACAAATTTTCAATTTAGCTTTGATTTAGGTTAAAAAATGGGGAGGGTAATCTAGTCAATCTACACCCCCTATAGGACATCCCCTAACCAACTAGAGGGACATTATTATCACACTGCCTCCCCTCTAATAAAACCTGCCGCCCCTATAACAGGATTGAAATTACTAGGAAGTGTGACAATCGTACCTTTGGCAAATATCAAACTACATGCATCTCAATTAGGGAAAATGATTGATCGACTGAAAAAAAAAAACCCGAAAAACCCACCGTGTGAGAGGAGTGGCGGGGTCCACACCTTCCCTTCCCTTTCCTGTCCTAATGCTGAGAACGTAGCATTGGATCCGTTCGATCTCTCGGTCCTATTTTTTGGTGGGTCTAACAATTCTGCTTAATTAGCCAACGCCAACAAATAGTCTTAGGCTTAGTTTGGTATTGCTGCAACTTTTGTAAAAGCACTTTTCTGTTGTGCGTTGTTGTGCTGTGCTGTGAGAAAAAAGCAGTTAGACGTTTGGTAAAATATAAATTAAAGTTGAAGCTGATTAAAAAAGCAATCAAAGTGTGTTTGGTAAAACTTCAGATTCAACCATAATTGTTATAGTAAATGACAAAAACAGACATATCGCTAATGGTAGTTTTATTCAATTTTATTGGGTTTAAAAATAATTAATTATTTTACTATATAATATTAATGTTAATACTAATTACCATTATTATTATGATTGTTAAAAAATTATTTTACTTAACCACTTAACCACTTATATATATATATATTTTCAAACAAAAAATGAAACTAAAATTAAGTAATTATTTAATATATTTTTTAACAGGTACAACTTACGCTTTATAAATTTTTTTAAAAGCTCTCCTCCTCCTCACCTTTTTAAAATCGAGGAATCCTGTGCTTTCGATAAAAACACTTTGATTTTTTTACCAAACACTAATTTCAAAAATTATCGACATATATAGTTTTGAAAGTCTTTGAGAAAATAAAAGATTACCAAACCCAAATGCTGTAACTCTTAGTCTTTCAGGAACGTCTGAGGATTGAGGAGCCAACTTACATCGTCTGAGGACCTTTTAGTCTTTCAAGCTTTTTCTTTTTCCAACATTTTTTTTTGTCCGTGGTTGGAAACTGAACAGGATAATCCATACTGTTCCCTTTCATCAATTGTGCTTAATTTTCCACGCAGCAATGCTGTAATTTTGCACACCCCCTTCAGAACCCGTACGCATGACACTTGATTAACAAGGCACATTGGTCACGTTTTCATCGGCAATAAAATTGAACTAGTCCAGCTTAGCCAGTGTAATCTCCTGGGATCCACATGTACAAAAGACTCGCTGTTTTCACCTAGTACACACGTCCCTATCTGTTGCGAACTAAGCTACCCCTTCATCAGTCGTCCTTTCCAACCTCAAATTTGGATAAGAAAATGATATAAACACTTCACTTCAGGTCCTACACGCCAACTTTAAAATATCCTTATCATGAAATTGGATAATGCCCAAATATTTTTCACCATAAAAAAAAACCGGACAAAAACCGGTATAACGCACCTCTCTTTTCGGTGACCGACAATTCAGAGAAGACAGTAGAGATCACACATTCCTAAAGTTCCTCACAAAGCAACCGGCTATCACTGGTCACTAAAACAACTCCACTCGGATTGTTTATCCATTTTCAACTTTAATTATCTTTTTTAAAATATTTTATCAAATTAAATATTTATCATTTTTCCGCCGTGCGCACTTCAATACTCCTAATTAAGGGTTCAATTTCACGATAGTCTGTGGAGAATGCATGTGTGATACTCTGAGCAGGAGAAGAAGAGATGGGAAAATGGATGGAGAGAAATATGAAGTCAAAAAAAAAAAAAAAAAAAAAAAGAATAATGAGAATTTGGTCATAGAAAAAGCACCATCCTTGATAATTCCAATCACAAGGAATGTAAATTCAAGTGGAAGAAGAAAACTTGATACGATTTATGAAGATACTCGGGGCTCATTTGGGTGTTGTTCTAATTTGAACTAGTAAAGGGCACGTGCGCTGCACGTGTTATCTGAGTTGGATAAATCATATATATAAAAAAAAAAAAAAAAATCCCAATACAATGTGATAATAGAATGAATTTTGATGCCAAGCTTAGTTCAGATATCCGCCGGAAAATGCACCATAAAAAAGTTACCAAGCCAGATTTGCATTCCATATCTAAGCGAATTTCCCTGTCTGAAATCGTGCAACTGCATATATCAAATGAACAAAATTACTCAACTGGTCAAAAAATATGTTGCACAGTTGGACAATATTAAGTTGCAGGCCTTAAATATTGCTCCCTCTGCTTTTGGGCAAGAGTTATCAACTTTTCAATTTGACATATCTTTAGTCTAAAATGAATAAGTGAGAGTACCTCGTAGTAAGTTGCAGGCATAAAGCAGTGATTAATTTTATGTACGTTGTGAACTGAAAATTTCGTATAACAGCCAGCACAATACTCATTAATTTTTATGCCTATGAAGACCCTTGAATCACAACCAATGGACATGGCAAGAGGTACCAAAAAAAAAAGACATACATACATACATACAAAATCTGCCCCATGAGGGAAATGCCATAGAGAATGTTAAAATTTAACTTTCTAACAGCTGGACAACAGGTTACCTATAATGACGAACTACAAAAACAGAACAACGTGGTACAAACAAAAGCTTGGTGAAGTATTCATTTATGTATACGCAGTACATTATGGGTACTGGAGATGAGATCAATTTCCCATGATGAAATTGGCAGCCATGGGTAGAGATATCCAGGCTACAAAATAAACATTTTTAAAGATAGTTTTGGTCAAAATTAAGCATCTGTCAGTTCAAGTTATGACTAACCTGAAAATTATCAAAAGCTTGAGAGGAATGTTACCATCAAATTCACACATCATATCCCATGCCCCGTCACTATACCAATCAAAACAACTGTAACGGTAATCACTACAACAGAATTAGGTGGCTAACGTTAGTATCAATTCTTCGTATTTACCTTTTTTCGCAACAATATCAATACAAAGTGAGATGGACATTCTTTTTATAGTGAAAATTGGTCATTATTAAAAACGGTATAGATTGAATGTTCCAAATTACACCAAATAACCCGAAAAGAAGATGTGATGGATTAAGATTCTGTAATACAGCCACAAAATGACTAACCTGAACGTCTGCAATAATGAGAAGAACATGATATTGGCTACCGGTGTTCTCCACAGTTCTAACAGCCATTTCTATGATACTCCAATAAGCTCTAGTGTTGCTTTGTACGGTGCAGGTATTTCCATAGTGCTGCAAGAGCGAAATCTGTCTCCTTTGTGCTGTAAGAGGCATTGGGGAAATAATTACGCAAAATCCACAAACTGCATACAGAAGTTGTGAACCAAGACTAAAAATAAAACATTTAAGATAGTTTTGGGTCAAAGGAAGCTAAAATACGACTCATGGGTAAAGCTATGATCTAATTTTACTTGAATCAAATTTCAAGGAGGATAAAACTTCTGTATAAGCCATCTCATAGACATAACGTAGACCTTTACATATGTCTAAGAAACTAACTAATGCATGATCCAAAAAGAGGACCCTTTGATGCACAAACAACGAAATTAGTAAATTCACTCCACATTACTTCCTATTTCAGTTAATGTTCCCCAAAAAAATTAATACACCCAGTTGAGTTTATGTAAGTACACTCCAATTAAAAGAGTAGAAACTTAAAGAATCAACATTGAGAAACACTCAAACCGTATGTACCTGGCAAATTATATGGATCACATGCATAGCAATACTTCAGCAACAACATCCATTCATGTCCCTAACTTGCTTTTTCTGAGCTTCTCCAGCATGTTCCATTTGGAATTTAAACACACCTAAACAAAATGCTTTTGAACAGCAAATTTGAAATTAGTTTCAAACCGACTCAACATGTACATAATTAAGATTTCTAATCAACATTTCATTGAACATGTTCATGACACAATCTATGCATCCCAAGTTTTTGAACATTAGACTCAATCCTTGAGTAAACTAATACATGCCAACTATAAAGTGTGCTTTTCATACTTCCAAATTAAGTAACGCATAATTCAAACCCTTTAGTGAATGTGTAAGTTCCCCATTACCATCACAAAATAAACAACGACTTAGCATAAAATGCGTGTATAATTAAGCATGAATACCAAAAATCTAACAAAATGTACCCATTCATAGCATTTTCTGGCCTAAGATTAACCGCACCAGGAGGAGCAAAATATAAAAGAAATCTAATTAAGTTCATAATCAGGAATTTGATCTTCTCTAAGTTCTTTAGCCCTATCTCGACAATTCTTATGCCTTCTCTACTCCTCCTCTACCTCTTGCCCTATCAAATTTTAATGTAATAAGAAAACCCCTAATTCATGATAAACCCCTAATAATAATGAATCAACATAAACTGAATAAGATGGATGACTTACTTTTTCCTATTCATCATCTTCTCTTTGCTTATAATTTTTCTTCAGCTCTAAAAAGTTGCAGAACAAATATCATCAACACAGTTTCTTCATCAAACAGTAATACAGAGAAAAAAAATTCAAGAAACAAAAATATTAAGGAGGAGAAAGCATATCAAAGCATCCTCACCCATTTATCTAGACCGGTTGCGTTGCTCTTGGCGATTTGAAATTTGAACTGATTTCTCGAATTTTCAACCTTAATTCAAAACTTAACTTTTTTCTCGAGAGTTCGACCCTGATAATGACCTTTTTATCCTTATCTTTTTTAAGGCTAGTGTTTGACGAATATAGCCTCAAATAATTTTTATTTTCATTATATGTGCTGTGGCATTTAAGTAAAAAAGCCCTAAATATGCTCTTTGCATTATAATAGTAAAGATTTCACAGCTGGAGATGCTTGTAAATCCAAAAATACTGCTCTTTGTATTAATGATAGATTTTGATCTTATATACATATTAGATACTTAACCTGTTTTTACCTTGTATTTGGTCATTGTGTCTTTTGATTGGTCAGGAAGTAAGAATAAAGAATGAAACCTAGTTAGAGCATATCCTATGGGTAGTCTCCAAATGGAGACTAACTCGCCCATATGAAGGACCCCTCGCTCATATGATCGAGTGAACCCACTATGGGCAAATAAGAAAATGGCACTACACGGGAGACAAAATGGCACTACACGGGAGACAGTCTCACGTAAAGTAAAAAAATTTCGAAGAAGACGGGCGACAGTCCCCCGTCAAGAAAAAGGTCAAAAAAAACAAACTTTCCCGTCAAAAAAAAAAAAAAAAAAAAAAAAACTACATGGACGGGGGACTTTCCCCGTCCAACAAAAAAATCAAATTAAAAAATAAAAAAAAAAAATACATGGACGGGGAAAGTCCCCCGTCCAACAAAAACAACTAAAAAAAAACTAAATAGACGGGGATAGTCCCCCGTCCAAATTAAAAAATGTAAAATAAAAATAAAACGGGGGACTGTCCCCCGTCTAGGGACTGAAATCCGAACGGGAGCGAATCATTCGCGAATTTTTGCGTACTAAACGGGAGAGCGAATAGGTCGGCCGTCCTACTCAAAGTCCGAACAAGGTTCGCGTAGTTTCTGGAGTTCCCGATTTATACGCGGATTTTATGTTGCGAACTAGAATTCGTGGATTAAGTCGGCCCATTAAGAGCAAGTCTTATGGTGGAATCCAACCTATTCCAAGTGTGGAAAACCCATGGAATGTCAAATCTAATGGCTTCCAAGTTGGGGTTTTCCACAGAAAATCCAAGCAGGGTTCCATGATTTGGTGGAATGGTTTGTGGAATCCATGGAAACGCAAATAAGAATAGCGTAAAACGCTATTAAGAATAGCGTTTCTACTGTAGATTTAGCTCTATTAAGAATATCGTTTTTTTTTTATCCGTAGATTTAAACTGAGTTGTTGAGAATCTAACGGCTGATAAAAAAGCTCCATTAAGAATAGCGTTTCTACTGTAGATTTAGCTCCATTAAGAATAACGTTTTTTTTTTATCCGTAGATTTAAACTGAGTTGTTGAGAATCTAACGGCTGAGAAAAAAGCTCCATTAAGAATAGCGTTTCTACTATAGATTTAGCTCCATCCACAGTTCCAAGTGCTGAGGTGGCGTGGAAGATGGATGGATTTCACCATAATAAGACTTGCTTTAATATCAAACTTCCAAGCCCATTTTCCAAATAGTCCACCGCAAACCAAAGTTGTGCTTCAAAAAATTACTTACAGCAATAGAGGATCGAACACCAGACCTTTACATGCGTAGGTATGCAACACCTAATCCCGCATGTGATTACGTTGGGGATACAATCTATATAACGGTATAATAAATAAATTAACCCACTAACTTTGCACTAAAATGTATTTTTTCTTAGTTAACATGTGCCGAATTTTCAGTACCAAACTCACATATGTGAATCGAATGATTCGCGTACGTATACCGTTCCGTTTTACTCCGTATCATGCACCGTTGACCGGATTGTTGACCGAATTCGAATTTTACAAATCCATATGATACACGTACGTATCCCGTTCCGAACGTTTTTCCGTACCCCGAATCGCTAACTAGGGACTGAAGGAGTGTTTTGATCTCATGGGTCTTTGTTATTCTAGTGTTTCAGACAATTATTGATTTTTTGTCAATGGGGTGGACCAAACAAGTTCCTTGCTTTAGTTTAGTGAGTCGAACTTTCCAAAATTGCTAATAGGGGTACCAGATTAGGGTGTACCAAGATTGCTAATAACAAGAAAAGAAAACTTGAACATTTCATTGTCTCTATTAAGTGCACATTGTACAATTGGTAGGTGCACACTAAGCTTTTTGAGGGTTACTATCTTAGTACATTGATTTGTAATTGGAATGCTGCCATAGGTAACAACTAGTTGTACTCTCTTCTTCTCACTCATTATTTGTACGAGTGAAGTCTTTTTCAATCAATTTTGCCCTTTCTCTGTCAAAAAAAAAAAAGTGATTAATAAAATATATGGTGATGTTTTTGTGTTTTTAGATGCCACGTGAATACTTGTGTTTTTATCAATATTAGAACCCAATTAAATTTGCTTTTAATCCAAGAAATTTTATCCAATAATTTGAAGTTCTTCTATTTTTCCCATTAAAATTTTCTTCTTTATAAAAGAAAAAATATACAAAGAGAAAAATGGGAACTGTCTTAGGGCAATTCCTATGAGAATGAACAAACCCATCTTTTTGTTGAGCTAGGTGGATTGCCAAACTGGATTTTCCACTATGGTAAAGCACTGGGCGTTAGATAACTAAGAGCGCGAGCGCAAGACAAACGCTGGAGTTTGTAGGTAAAGTGCGGGCGTAAGAAGGACAAGCGCTGGAGCTCATAGCTTCAACACTGCGCTTGAACGTATGACGCTGGCGTTTGTAGCAAAAACGGCAAAATTCAAAATTCACTTTTTACCTCTATAAACTACCATCAATTTCAAACAATTCACTCACACAAAAATTCACTTCTCTTGAATTTTCTCTTCTAAATATTTCTCAATGGCTGAAAAAGGCGATCACACTTTTTTTCAAGCTGTTGTTTCTCTTCTAAAATATTTCTAAAACTTGAAGCTGTTGTTTCTAAGATATGTGGGAGTTTTAAAAAGATTGAAAATTGTAAGAGGGAAGTGCAAGTTTTTGAAGTTGCTCCAAGAAAATGTTCTGCTAAAAGGCAAAGAAGAGCTCCAGTTTTGAAAGTTAACAACAAAAAATTCAAACAAAGGCGAAACTGTCAAAGAGCGTGTTGAATGGAAGATACGTCAAATGAAGATAAACAGGAGGCCAAAACTTGTACTCGATTTTTATCGAAGTTGTTTAGTACGTTTTATTATTGCCTAAGTTTATATCTTGTAAAAGAATTGGCATCAATGAATGAAAATATTTAGATTTTAAAATAGAGATTTCCACTTCAGATTATGCGAAATTTATTACAATTTAAACTTGCAAATAATATCAAACTACATTTTAATAAACCAAAACAAAAACATCAAACTACATCAAATCCAGCGACATTCTCTTTGTAGAGTTCATAACATTCAAAATGCTTAAACTCTCTTCCGCTTTCTTCAGTAAACTTGGTCTAACCGATGGTTTTCTGTAAGACAGATAAACAACAAGTTCAGATATTTATGATGCAGTTGATCAGTGAGGACAAAGGTAAGATACTCACCAGTTCTTCGTTGGACAATCCAGAATAGCTACGGTGAACCATCCACAAAACTTACGTATAATGTTTGACTCCCTTAGTGATGAATGCAATTCTTAGTTATATGCTCTTATTGTTTCTTATTGTTTCGATCCGCGATGCTACAAAATGTCCCAATACTCTTTCCCAGAAATAGTCATTGTTCATTGGTCTCATCAAACGATGTAACCAACATCGAACAAGAGTAACATCTTCTTCCATTGTAAAGACCGGAAGCGGCATTCGAGTGCAGTACAAATATGCTTGATATGGACCATCTTTTAAATTCTAAAACACACTTCTTAATGAAAAGGTTTTCCATGATCTTCCTCATAATTATCAAGAGATGTTTGGATCACTTCATCTTCGCTACACCGATGAAATTTTCTCGATTAATTTCCATTACCAGAGCAACAAATGGCTGGACTGCAATCCTAATAGATTGAAAAAGAGCAGGCAATCGACGAGCATCTCGGTTTCTTGGGTTTCCCGTCAGTGAGACGAACATTGAAAAAATGTTCTCCCAAAAATAAGTGTCTTAAAAGCCCATACCAGTGATTACCCTATGAAAAAAATATGTTTTGCATATAGTTATATCCTCTTCTTCAGTAAACTTGGGACCACGATTTCTAACAGACATTTCTGGAGAGTGAGAGAGATTAATAGTTTTAGAAAAGAAGAAGAAGAAGATGTGATTTTGGAGATGGGAAGAATGAAATTTATAGGCCGAGAAAGAAAATCGGGCCGTTAGAAATTTAGTCGTTGGCGTTTGTAGTATAACCGCGCGACTTTCCTTTAAGCACCCGTTTGAATTGCCATATGAGTTGGCGTTTATAGTAAAACCGCGCGATTTTACTATAACCGCCTGTGTGAATTACCAACGCGTATTTTGTTATAAATACAACACTAAGGGTGGCCTCTCAACCAAACCAACAGATTTCTTTCTCAACATCCACCATGTTTTCTAAAGGCAAAACGAAGCAAATATTATGTGTCGAAGCAAAAGAAGTTTGTCCATTATGTTTTATGGATAACCATATTCGTATGCAATGCCCTTGGATGTATTCAAAGTGTCCGCGGGAAGGTTGTTCACACATCAGAATGGTATTGAATCACAACCGAAAAAGCTCAGGTATTTGCAATGTCAAGATCCCAACTGTCCAGAGGAACCACATATGCTAGATGATGTTATGAAGATTAAAAAAGAAGAAGAATAAAAGATTGCAACACTCTGCAAAAACTTCAAACTTAAAGCCAAATTGAAGAAGGAGTTATTACACTGCAAGCATTGTGAATATGAAGATCACGAATACAAACATTGTCCACAGAGAATCAGTGGATGCTCAAAGCCCGATTGCAAGACTTTTATGCATTTGCGGACTTCTTATGAAGAAGACACATATGGAAGGCATTTAGGAATGTCCTAAGTGTTTTCTCGGTGGAGTGGGTTGATTGAAGTCAAGGACAAATCGATTCACTATTGTATTATGTTATTTAATTTGTTGCTTATTTTGTGTTATTACGATTATCTAAAACCATCAATATCATAAGTAATTTAAATTTTTCCTCGATTAAACATTGCACTATCAATCTCATAAATAAAAACATACTGCATTGAACAACCACATCATACATGAGAATAAAAGAAATACATTAGATTAAAACAACTACTAGGCGTCAATTCTCGGCGGGTGGTGGAATTCCTAGGGCGATATAGGAATCGTATCTGTTGAGCACCCTAAGAATGTTGAAACAAGCATGGAAGTTGAAAGGAAGACCGCCGTGAGATGCTGGCCACATCGCTAGAGTTCTGGGCAACACTTCATGTTCGGCTTCACCGTTGAGCTTACTTTTGTGATTGTCCATTAGTTGAGCGACGAACTCCAATACATTCATACAAATTGAACTAAAACAATGCGACAATCCGTGAGAATCACGCCCATTGATGTTCCCCGTTTCAACGGTGAACATTCTGTAAACTTTCTCCCAGAAAGTCAACGTCGAATCGGCTACATTACTCATGACAGCATCTTGTGCGTGAAAAAGAAAGGCTTTACAAATAGCTAAATCCCCACGAACCCTGTGAGGCATTTTTGTAGATGATTTGAGAGTGAAGAATATGTAGAATGTGTGAATTTGGAGTTGAAATGAGGAGTACTTATAAAACTCAAAAATATAGCCATTAGATCACAGGAGTTTTCAGCCGCCCGTATTCAGCCGCTACGCTTCTATGAAAAAAAAAAAACGCTGAAGGACAAGCTCTGACGCTCTAATCAAGAACGTGCACTGCAAATACAAGCGGCATGGTTGTTGTCTCAAACGCGGGCGTTTGAGGCAAGATCGCATGTCCTATCATCAAACGCTCGCTACATCCTCCAACTCAATGAACAAACCAACAAATTTGTTGGTTTGAACATCCATTTTTCATGTTTGTTGAGTCCATAGTGAGAGAAAATGAACAAACTTGAAGTTTGTTCATTCCATAGAACTGCCTTAAGCTCGTATGTCTATCCCGTTAAGAGTCTCCATAATTATGACAAGTGACACTAATATCCGTTATCTCAAATCATAGTTGGCCACAATCTAAAAAACAAAGAAGAAAATCCATTCTAACTATTCAAGCCAAAAGGGTGAAAAACCCAACTCTTCAAAGTTACATTTGGTTTTCGCTCTTTTCACAAACTCAAGAGTTAGAGAATCCAAGTATACCGAGTCAGGAAAATAGGTAGGGAAAAAATATTTTCACTTTAACATATGGCTAAATGACGGTAGGGTTCAAATTTTTAATGTATGTCGGGTTGATTTGCTTGCACTGATGGTGTTTTTCTGGAACCTGAAGTCCAAAGCAAACATGGCTACTTCATCCAACAGAAACATCATATTTGGTGCTCAGCCTCATGAACCTGAAGTCCAAATCCCTATTACTGAAGCACAAATCTCACCACACTCAGATATCTTAGCTTGTCAATTCAAACACAAAATAATAGATTTGGCTAAAAAGATAGCTGGAGCCTACAAGAAAAAGCTCCCAAAATGGAAAGTCACAAGAAGAATCGCCCCAATAACAACATCTCTTTGAGCAAAAAGGACGAAGATTCTTATGCTGCTGATCTAGCTGCCTCTGAGCAAATATTTCTAGTCATAAAAAATCCAATTCCCTTCCCCTTTCATCCCCTTCCTACCTTGGCCCAGATAAAAGCATATTTGGAAGCAGAAGCCTCTAGGAAGAAAAAAGATAATTGGAAAGCTAAGAAAAAGGATCATATTTTTGGGAACCACAATGACACTACTCCCAGTTCCTCCTTTAGCACCTTCTATGACTCCAAGAGGAAGAAGGCTACTCCCTGCACTTCATCTTTTTTCCTCAATAGCTTGGATTTGGCTGATGCTAAGCGTTTCAAGGACCAGACTGCTGATAACCAGTATCTCAACTCCATGGCTAATGGTTCCTTGGATTTCTCTGCTGAAACAAAGGTAAGCATTCTCATCTTGCTGACTTACGATTGTTCTTTTATTAGCATTATGCTTAACAATGAGCTTTGGTTGATCCAGTTACACTATGATAGTATTGGTAGAAGACTCACCTCAAAATATCATGTTGTCTCCTACTTTTGGAAATACTTCACATCACTGGCTTGGTATTGTCAAGGTTTAGGTACAAGGGATACTAAGAGATACCTGAATGATATGCTTAATAAAATAAATCATGACATCATTTTTTTTTCTGAAACTATACAAAAGTATGCTAACTTAAAGAAAATTATGCATGATTTAGGAGTCAACAATTACTGGTATGTTAATCCAGGAGGGAAAAGTGGCACAACCGGAGGGCTAGCCTTAATATGGAAAAGCAATCTAAACCTGGAAATTTTAAATTGGTCCAAAAACCATATTAATGCTGCTATCAGAAGTGCCAATAATCCTACTTGGTTATTCACTGGTTACTATGGAAACCCTTTTGATACAACTTCCAAGTTGAAATCTTGGGCCTATATTGAGAACACTGCTAAAGTTCATAAACTTCCTTGGTTGGTCATGGGGGACTTGAACTTTATTCTACATGATACTGAAAATTTCAGTTCTCATCCCATGGATACTAATGAAGCTGCTTTATTCAATGAAAAGATACAAACTTTAGACTTTATTGATCTTGGCTTCACTGGTTGTCCTTTCAATTGGTCAAACAAGATAAAAGGTCATGCTCTTACTGAGCAAAGATTGGACAGAGGCCTAGCTAATGACAGTTGGCTGGATATCTATCCAAACACCACTATCACTAACATGCTAGCCATTGGTTTTGATCACCATCCAAATAAAACTAAACACAAATCCCCACTGAGAGAATGGTAAGATTCCCTTTAAATTCTTTGGTCCTTGGTTAGATCATGCTGACTGCAGGAAAATCATAGTTGAATGCTGGAACAAGGCCATCCCAGGATCAAGTGCATTCTCAATTGCCAGAAAACTCAAAGATATCAAGTTGAAAATCAGAGTATGGAACAAGGAGGTGTATGGAAACATCAAAACTAATATTGATGAGTGCAAGCAACATCTAACCTGGTTACACACTCATTATTTCAGAACTGACAGAGGACAAGCCCTAGCAGATGCTAGAAAGCAACTTAAAAATTGGCAGGACATAGAAGAGAAATTTTGGAAAACTAAGAGCATGGATCAATTCATTAAGCTGGGAGATCAAAACACAAGTTATTTTCATAGAGCCACAAAAAGTAGAACAAGAAGGAACAAGATAGACTCTATTCAAACTGAAGAAGGAAGTTAGATTACAGAACAACAAGAGATTAAAGATTGCTTCACCAACCATTTCTCTCTTATGGCTACAGCTGAAACAACACATCCCTCTACTGAAATCATCAGTCTCATCCCCCAAACCATAACTAGTGAAGATAATCTTACCCTCAACAGAAAACCTGAGCTTGCTGAAATCAAAGCCATTTTATTCAGTATGGCAAATGACAAGGCACCAGGCCCAGATGGGTTCCCACCAAACTTCTTTAAACTCAACTGGGATATTATTGGAAAGGATATAGTCTCCATGGTCCAACATTTTTTCTTATTTGGTCAATTAAAGGAAATGAATGCCACTTTCATAGCTCCCATACCCAAAATTGATAACCCTACTGCTCCTAGCCACTTCAGACCTATCAGTCTTTGCAACACAACCTACAAAATCATCTCCAAACTCCTAGCTCAAAGAATGAAACCTCTCCTAAACAAAATAATATCTCCCTACCAATCAGCCTTTATTCCAGGAAGGCAAATATCTGACAATATTGTTATTGCTCATGAAATCATACACTCTATGAGGTCAAAAAGAGGAAAGAAAGGAAACAGTGGCAATATGGGAATAAAAATTGACATGGCAAAGGCTTTTGACAGAGTGGACTGGGGGTTTCTAATAACAATTATGAAGAGAATTGGATTTGATGATCACTGGTGTGATGTGATTTTGAAGTTGTTTGTAAAGTGGTAAGAAAGATGTCGTTCTCTCGAACTTGTGAAGGATTTTTTTAGACTTAAATTCAAAACAATAATAGAAAAATCACTAAAAATTATAGCAAACTCTGACAAAGATGTTATCAATATTAAAAGAACACTGGGGCTAAGATTCCACTATTTTCCAATTTCAAAGTGATTTAATCCAATATTTATATTCATGCAATTTTCTCATCCAAGTTGATTCTAAACTATTGCAACAAGTAGATTCTCAAAATAACAAGTGTAAATCCGAAGCATAGAACATCAAAAACCTAGGTCCAAGTATGCTCTATCAAAATAAATCACAATTGTTTAACAAAAATCATTCAAACAATTATCGATCAAGGCAAAATAATCATAAAAATAATTGCAATAAATAGATAAATAAGAATATACCACTTCTTATTGGAAAAATAGCTTCCTCTATCGCCTCAGCAATGGGGTTTAGCTCCTCATATTAATCATGTCTCAAAATATGTGTTTGCTGCTCAAAAGTTGATTAAAAGAGTGAAAAGTAATAAATACGATTGTTTGCACCTGTGATGTCGGCATTACAAAACAAATTACAATGGAACTGGAATACTTTAAGACTCGTTGTAAACACTGTTGGTAAACGATACTTAGGTTCTCATTGTTGAATAGCGATAGTTGTCTCCAAGATGATTCCTTGTGCGTCTTATGTTCTTCGTGTTCTTGGTATTGCAAAGCAAGAAAATAAAACTCCAACTCGTGATTTCAAATGCTCATTTCTCTTTTAAACTTCCCCCAAAGTATCCGTAACCCCTTTGTGACTCCCAAAGAACCCTTTTTATAGGCAAATGAAGCCCTAAAACTCGATATAATTCCTTCCTTTCTTCTAAGAAAGTCTCGGACTTTTTCACTTTCCAAATTCTTCTCAACGCGTTTCTGAGCCGTACAGGTCATTCCAGTCCCTCTAATTGATTGATACGAATCTCAGGAAAGGTTATATTGCCTTAAATCTCCCGGAACTGCCAAATATAATCAAAAGAAATCCCGAGAACTTCCTTCACCTCTGTTTCGCTTCTCCCGGCTTATCTGGCCCAATTGGTTGGGTTCAAACACTCGTACCAACTCTGTTGTGCTCTAACAGGACAAGCCCATCAAAAATCAGCCCTTGAATCTCGTCAAAACTCGTCGAGAAATCCATCTCTTCGTTGCTGCCATTTTTCCCGCCAAAAAATTTTTGGATTTTGGGGAAGAAACTGGTCGCCCCCTATCCTCGGCTGGAGTGCAAATAGCAGTTGTCTAAGGGGGTGCCCCTTACTAATTAGGGTACCCCTTATCCAAAATGAGAGTCCAAATAGTAGGTGTCCTCCGGGTGCAACTTTTCGAGCCGAGTTTTCCAAAAATGTTTATTGGCCAAAAATACCTACACACACATAAAACACCATAATAAGTACAAAAATGAGTACTATTCATATATAGAATCGAGACAATTTAGACACAAAAATGTGTCTATCAAATACCCCCAAACCTATTATTTGCTAGTCCTCGAGCAAAAATAAAACAAAAATAAAATCCTAACTCACTGTCGTAGGCATTGTCGATTGCATTTAGCGTATGCAATAAGCCTTTAAACCCCTAGGTGGCCCTAGTGGCCGAGTTATATTCTCGGGAGGGTTTACCAGAGGTGTACCCACAAAACCTTTACTCCAGACCCTAATTATCTACGCAGAACCTTGGAAGGCACTAAAGAATCTCCTTGGTTGGCATACTTATTGACTACAGGAGGAAGTACCCTGATGCGAAATTCCAATTGTTGTACACGAGTTTGCACTCAAGCATACTAAAATTCATATATAAGTCACAGAGCTCTACTCAGATAGTCGCACTATGGACATCAATACCCGAAGTCAAAAACTAATCACATGGATAAATCAAGAAGATGGATATAGAGAAAAACATAGATGGTTTTGATGTTTACTAAGTGAATGGTGTTTCCCATATCTGTCTGAAGGCCTCCGCAAAAATGAACCTATCCTAATGGACTGAGATACTGGTCTGGACTAATATCAACACACTGGCATATACAATGGTTCCAGTGGTCGACTTTATTGAATTTATTCCGGTTGGTCTAATGGTCTGGTCTCAATTTTTTTTGGGTATCTCAATCACTCTAAATCACCCTAGCATTGGTAACAACTTGATTCGTGAGCCCCACCTAATCACTTAGAGAAACATAGTTTAAAAACAAACTAAATAAAAACAGAAGTGAAAAGGACTCAACGAGATATGGTGAAACTATCATGTTATTTCTAACACCTGAGCTCTGTGCTTTTATGAATAGACTCTTTAGATGTTTCCATCTAATCGTTGGTTCCTCAACTCCTACAACCAAAATGCTTCCATCCACTTAGTTTGGTTAGTGCCATCCTTAATAAGGATAAATTTCTAGGCTCCGGGTTTATTTATTGTAACAAAAGGTAACAAAAGTTTCTACCCCACCCCCAAACTTAAATCTAACATTGTCGTCAATGTTTCTAATTAAAGAACAGTATCAAAAATATAAGTAACATGAGAAAATAGTAAAGAGAGAAGTCGGAAAGATAGTACCTGGGTGAAGTATAACCAAAAACCTACAAAAAATTTTATACAACATACAGAACCGCCTCGATGGTCAATCAAGGTAAACAAGGTCCTCCGAGGGACCTCCTCAACATCACCTGTAAGAAAAGGCTCTAAAAAGGGCTTCAATCGCTGACCGTTAACCTTTGAAGAACTACTACCATCTGGTGTCTCAATCTCAATAGCACCATGAGGAAAAATAGTACGAACCACAAAAGGACCGGTCCACCGAGAGCGCAACTTCCCTGGGAATAGATGCAAACGAAAGTGTCATACGAAGAAGTTTTGACCTGGAGAAAATGACTTTCGTAAAATATTTTTATCATGCACAAGTTTCATTTTTTTCTTTATACTCCTTAGCACTATCGTATGCATCTCTACGAATCTCGTCCAACTCATTGAGTGGAGCTTTACGTGAGCTCCTGCATTGTCAAGTGAAAAGTTTAAGTTCTTAATAGCCCAATAGGCTCTATGCTCTAACTCGACAGAAGGTGACATGCCTTGCCAAATACTAGACGATAAGGTGACATTCCAATGGGTGTCTTAAACGCAGTACGATACGCCCATAAGGCATCAATAAGCCTGATAGACACATTTTTGTGTCTGATATAATCTCAATTGTATATATTGTTAGTACCCATTTTTGTATTTATTTTGGCATTTATGTTTTTGTAGGTGTTTTTGGAGAAATAAGATTTTATAGCGAAATTGGCTCGAAAAGTGGTTTTTGCGCTTTTGGGAGAAAACTACTAAAGGGATCCCTATTTTGGATAAGGGGCACCTCAATTGATAAGGGGCAACTCATTTCCTGGACAACTACTATTGGCAGACCCGTACAGGATAGGGGGAGGTCACCTTCATCTCCATTTGAAATGGATTTTTGGCGGGAAGAATAGCTTCACGCCTACGCAGTTCCCTGAAGCTGTTTTGGGCTGGATTTGCTCGGACTTTGTCACTGGTTCGATTTGGTTTAGCCCTGTTAACGTAAAACAGGGTTCGTATGTGTTTAAGACTCGATAAAAAGGGAAGTTTGCATCGACTCTAATCAATACAGGGTGTTGCAAGTTACGAGATTTTCTGTATGATTATAATGGGAAGTTACGAGAGAATATTTACTGGTGATTGGACTCTATCTTTGGGAAGCTTTGTCGACTGAGAAGACGCATACAGGGAGTCTAAACAGGGTCTAAAAACGTAAAAAAAGGGAAGGTTTTTATCAATTCTCGGTAAACAGGGGACAATATTACCTCGGGCTCTTGATTTGGCTCCTGGTGTTATATATGGAACTTAAGTAGATATTTTCAAGAGGAAACATCTTTTAGGATTGGAGTAGAGAGTTTGGAGCAAAGAAAAAGCCGCGTAGGAAAAGAAAATGGAATATTAAAAATTCCGAGAATTGTGGTGAAAGAAAGGAAGATTTTGGTAAGATATTTCGATCCTGTTATGTATATATATCGTGGTTGATGTTCCAGAGGGGGTGGAGACTTTGGGGGTTGAACAGTCGAGATCAGGTGGAGTTGCAGAGAAGCTTGTTGCTGTTCCTGGGAAGAAGAAGAAGAACAGTGCAAACCGCGGACAAAGAAAGTCGCAGAAACCGTTACCTAATCTTTCAAATCAAATACCTTTGTAACAGTTTTGTAACAATTAAGTTTGAGCTCGCAACACTTCTGCTAGGGTTTCTCTGTAACAGTGAGTTTTGTAACAATTACATCTGTTACAAACTTGCTGCTTTATATTTTTGCTTCAATAAAAACACCTCTTGAGCCATGTTTCTATCTTTTGGGTGTGTTTTCGACATGAGGAGCTAAACCCCAACACTGGGACGACGGAGGAAGCCTTATTTCACAATGGTTTGGTAACTATATTTGATTCTGTATGACTTTTGCACTTATTTGAATTGATTTATGATTTTCACTAATTAGTTGTGATTTCGTTTGATGGTGTGTGCTTAGACGTAAGAGCTTTTGATACATCATGCTTGTGATTTACATCTAATCTTTTAGAAATCTACTTTGGCAAAGAAAAGAGTCAACAAAAGAGATATAATTGTTATGAGTCATTATATGAACCAATTGAATGTGATTAATGGTGGAATCTGAAGTCCTAGTATCTCTCGATATTGTGACATCTTTTGTATATATTTTTATTATTAAGTCTGAAATCAATCTTTACAAGTCTGAGTTGAACGAATCTTTACTACCACTTTACAAACAACTTCAAAATCTTATCTTTTGTAAATATTCTTATCATGCACAAGTTTCATTTTGTTCTTATACTCCTTAGCACTATCGTATGCATCTCTACGAATCTCGTCCAACTCATTGAGCTGGAGCTTTCTGTGAGCTCCTGCCTTGTCAAGTGAAAAGTTTAAGTTCTTAATAGCCCAATAGGCTCTATGCTCTAACTCGACAGGAAGGTGACATGCCTCGCCAAATACTATACGATAAGGTGACATTCCAATGGGTGTCTTAAACGCAGTAGAATACGCCCATAAGGCATCAGTAAGCCTCGACGACCAGTCTTTCCTATTAGGATTAACTGTTTTCTCTAGATTACGCTTAATTTCCCTGTTGGAGACCTACTGCGACCACTAGTCTGTGGGTGATATGGGGTTGCTACTTTGTGGGTAATACCATATTGTTTCATTAAAAGTGCAAACGGTCTATTACAAAAGTGTGAACCTCCATCACTAATTATAGCTCGCGGTGTACCAAAATGTGTAAGTATGTTCTCTTTCAAAAAACTGGACTACGACCCTGTGGTCATTTGTTTTACACGGAACCGCCTCAACCCACTTAGACACATAGTCTACAGCGACAAGTATGTAAAGATAACCAAAAGAATTAGGAAATTGACCCATAAAATCAATGCCCCACACATCAAAGACCTCAATCACTAAAATAGGGTTCAAAGGCATCATATTTCTACGGGAAATGGTTCCTAACCTCTGGCAACGCTCACAAGAAACACAATGACTATGGGAGTCTTTAAACAACGAAGGCCAGTAAAAACCACACTGCAATATCTTAGCAACAGTCTTCTTAGCACTAAAATGACCCCCACATGCATGTTCATGACAAAAGGAGATAATACTGTACTAGTCACTCTCAGGTACACATCTCCTAATAATCTGGTCTGGACAATAATTAAACAGATAAGGATCGTCCCAAAAGAAATGCTTAACCTCGGCTAAAAACCTAGAACGATCTTGCTTACCCCAATGTTCAGGCATTCGACCAGTAACAACATAATTCACTATATTCGCATACCAAGGTGATTGGAAAACAGAGAACAATTGTTCATCGTAGAAAGCTATCCCTTATAGGAAGGGAATCATTAGGGGAACTAATAACTAGCCTAGACAAGTGGTCTGCTACTACATTTTCGGCACCCTTTTTTTCTCTAATATCTGGACAAAATTCTTGCAACAAAAGGATCCACCTAATCAATCTAGGTTTGGTATCCTTCTTAGAAAAAAGGTATTTCAAAAAAAGCATGATCAGTATAGATTACGATCTTAGAACCTAATAGGTAGGATCTAAACTTATCCAAGGCAAACACGATGGCTAAAAGTTCCTTCTCGGTAGTTGTATTGTTCATTTGGGCATCATTCAGAGTTTTGCTAGCATAGTAAATCACATGAAGTAATTTGTATTCTCGCTGACCTAGCACAACACCTATAGCATAATCTGAAGCATCACACATAATTTTAAAGGGTAGGTTCCAGTTAGGTGCCTGGACTATCTAAAGTAGTGAGTAAATTCTTAAGCTTCTCAAAAGCCTCTAAACAAGCATCATCAAAGACAAACTTAACATCTTTTGCAAGCAAATTGCAAAGAGGTCTAGAAATCAAGCTAAAATCCTTAAATGAATCGACGGTAAAACTCGTATGCCCTAGGAATGACCTAATATCTTTTACAGTTTTGGGACCTGTAAAAGTCTTAATAAGGTCAACCTTGGCTTTGTCTACCTCTATACCCTTTGAAGAAACGATGTGCCCTAACACAATTCCTGATTTAACCATAAAATGGCATTTTTCCCAATTAAGCACTAAATTATTTTCCTTACACCTAGTCAACACTAATGTCAAATGATGCAAGCACTCATCAAAAGATGAACCAAACACTGAAAAATCATCCATAACCTCTAGAAACCGTTCTACCATATCGTAAAATATGTTCATCATACAACGCTGAAAAGTCGCAGGGGCGTTACATAGCCCGAAAGGCATGCGTCTATACGCAAAGGTACCAAAGGGACAGGTAAAAGTGGTTTTCTCTTGGTCTTCTGGGGCAATAACGATTCTGATTATAACCGGAGTAGCCATCTAAGAAGCAATAATGACTATGTCCAGCTAATCTCTTTAGCATTTAGTCGATAAAAGGAAGGGGAAAGTGATCCTTCCTTGTAACCTTGTTCAATTTCCTATAGTCGATACAGACACGCCATCCCGTGGTCACTTGGGTTGGGATTAACTCATTATTATCATTCTGGACTACAATGATACCTGATTTCTTAGGGACAACCCGAACGGGCTGACCCACTTACTCATCTCAAATTGGCTAGATAATACCCGCATCTAACAACTTAAGCACCTCTTTTCGAACTACCTCTTTCATGTTAGGGTTCAGTCGACGTTGCATCTCCCTAGAAGGTTTGGAGTCTTCTTCTAAATGAATCTGATGCATACACACAGTAGGACTTATACCCTTAATGTCTGTTATTGTCCACCCTAAAGCTTCCTTATTGTCTTGAAGTACTTTTACTAGCCTACTTTCCTGATCACTATCCAAATCGGAAGCTACAATCACAGGTAAAGTCTCAGATGGGCCTAAAAACACATACTTTAGAGTGTCGGGTAGTGGTTTTAGGTCCAACTTAGAGGCTCTTCTAAAGAAGGAATTAAGGTAGTCTCAGAAACTGGTAATGGTTCGAACCTAGATTTCCATCTATTAGTGTCTAACACAAGGGTAGAATCTAATAGAGCATTAACTTGTGCAATAGTGTTATCGTCATCAAAATCTAAACCAAAATGAGATAGACAACTTTGTAATGGGTCTTCAGATAAAATATTTGGTAATGACTCTGAACTAAGGCTTCTATCATGTTCACCTCTTGAACACATGTGTCATCTAGCTCATAAGGTAGCTTACCGACATTAAAAATGTTCATCTCCATAGTCATATTACCAAAAGATAAATTTATCACACCATTTCGACAGCTTAATGATCGCATTAGACGTAGCTAAAAATGGGCGACCTAAAATCACAGGTATCCTGGTTCTCTGCGGGCCGGGGACAAAGTTGGGTATCTAGGACCACGAAATCCACCGGATAAATAAACTTGTCGACCTCAATAAGAACATCCTCAATAACACCTCGAGGAATTTTAACAGACCTATCAACTAACCGCAATGTCATCTCGAGTAGGTTTCATTTCACCAAGTCCTAGTTGTAAGTACATGGTACGTGCAAGTAAGTTCACACTGCTCCTAAGTCAAGTAAAGATTTTCTACCCGGTGTTTACCTATTGTACAAGCAATGGTAGGGGAACCTGGGTCTTTATACTTTGGAGTTGTGGTGTTCTGAATGATTGAACTTACGTGACTAGCTAAAAAGGCTTTCTTATGGACGCTAAGTTTTCGCTTTCGCGTACACATATCCTTAAGGAACTTGGCATAAGCAAGAATTTGCCTAATTGCATCTAATAAAGGAAGGTTTATGGTAACTTGCTTAAAAACCTCCACTATGTCATTAAAGTTCGATTCCTTCTTTGTTGGTACTAATAGTTGGGGAAACGGGGCTCTAGGCACAGAATCAGACCTCTCAGGAACCAAATTGACATCATCGAAATTTTATCTCGCCTCCTCACTAGTGGTGGTCCCGAGGGTGAGATCCCGAGGGTGAACTACGAGCATGTTCACTATCGGGCATGGTTACCTGATTGTCTACTACTCTACCACTCCTAAGGGTTCTAATAGCATTCAACTGATTCGATGATTTTGCACCTACTTCATGAACTCCTCTAGGGTTGGGTAGTGTTTGACTAGGAAAATTACCTCTTTCTCTCAAAGACTCATTTATCGCACCAACCCGGGTTTTTAACTCGGAAATAGCCTCGACTATTTTCTTGTCCTATTGCTATGTTTCATAGTCATAAAAGATCGCTTTTAGTCTCTCAGTTCGATTCCTTCTTTGTGTGGACAGGCACGACAATTTTCAACTTTTCTACTCAATTCCTTGTTGTTTGGATTTTCTTCTTGAACTCTCTTTACCATGGTGGTACAAAATAAACTACAATATTTTTTTTTTTTTTTTTTTTTGATTACAAAAGGGAGGACCTTTATCAATTGACATTGTATTGTCTTTTATAAATTTTATTAATTCTCATCCTGATCCTTAAGGAAATTGACATCGGGGAAAATTGTATAAGGTGCTTTCGATGCCTCCATTCAGCTAGTTCTTAACAATTACTCAAATACTTCGGTCATGCATAGATTACGGATGTTCTTTGAGATAGATAGCACATGCACAAACCCAAGGAGATGAAAATGTATGCTATAAAGGGCAAGGTCTACTACAAGCATCTAATTTGCCTAATTGCATCTAACCTGTTACTAGCTTATAGACTTTGTTCTACTGATAGCTGAAATTTTGCAGTTTGCTGAGTTAACAAGTTGAGAGACTCTTCTAAGCTTAGGATTTTCTTATCTGACTGATTCTGAAACTGAACTGGTCCTGAAGGATTCTTAGTATAGCCAAAACCTGGAGGAGCATTAGAATTACTAAACTGACCTTGATTCTGGCCCTTAGACCACGAAAGGTTCGGATGGTTTCTCCAACCAGGATTATAGGTTTCTGAATATGGGTCAAACTTCTGACGGTTATCAAATCTAGTGTTATTATAGAGAGCATTGGCTTGCTCTTCATTATTCTGGCCTTCCCAAAAAGGCTCCAATCTACCATTAGTCTGACCCACTTCTAAAGCTTCTAACCTTTTTGCTATTGCAAAAATTTTGGCATCTGATTCAAAGCCTCCTTCTACCCTATTAACGTTTCATCTGCCTAGAAGAATTGTTTTTGGGGTTCCCTATTATTTTCCCATTGTTGGGTCTTTTCGGCGATTTCATGCAAATATGTCATCGCCTCATCAACTGTTTGGTTTTCAAACCCACCTGTATACATAGATTCTACCGTGGTCGTAGTGGAATAATCTAAACCCTCATAAAGGATCTGAACTAACCTAACCTTTTCTAGACCATGATGAGGACATTGGGCTAATAAATCATTGAACCTTTCCAAATACTTATATAAAGATTCTCCCTCCTGTTTAGAAAACGTGCAGATTTGCGTCCTAATAGACGATGTTTTGTGCCTAGGGAAAAACTTGTTCAAAAAGGCAGATGTAAGTTGTTCATATGTTTCAATTGAACCGAAGCCAAACTATATAGCCACGATTTGGCTTTATCTTTCAAGGAAAAAGGAATAACCTGAGTTTCAAAGCATCATCATCAAGGTTTCTAATCTTTAGGGTACTACAAATTTCCTCAAAGTCCCTAACATGGAAATGGGGGTTTTCATTTTCTTTCCCTAAGAAGATTGGGAGCAGATGTAAGGTCCCAGGTTTAAGTTCATAATTTGCTTATGTTTCAGCTAACCTAATACACGAGGGACGAGTAGTCCTAGTCGGGTTCAACAAAGCTTTCAAAGTTGCCATTTCTGGCACTATCGGAATATTAGGGATTGTCTCCTTAAACGGACGTTCAAAAACGGACTCTTCAAAAATCGGACTTTCTAAATTGAGGTAATCGAGACGCTTAGAACTACTAGGTTTCTCTTTAACAAATCTACCTAGGGCGTCTCTTTTACGTTCCCAAAGATGCAAAAGAATAAGGAAGGGGATTCTATGCAATCACAAATCAAGGCCGACTCAACCAAAGCAAACCTAGAGATTTCTAGCAAACAAAAAGCATGATGGCTCCACTTAGATTGTTTCTAGACCAGCTTCTAATCCTTCGAAAGGGAATTCGTTACAATTTAAGCAAACCCCTCTGGAATCAATCCGAGTCAAAGTAAGTTGAATATAGGCGAGGGAAGCTCAGTGGAGCTTTGATACCCAAGGCCTCACCGGAATTACAAGGCGGCGCAGTCACGCATTCAACTTACAGAAACCATCATGAACTTTGAAGTATGCTTAAAGAGTAACCAATATTTTTCGAATGACTTTCCTATTAAGCTCGTTACCCTATCGGTCTCGTTCTAGTCAAAATTTTAAGGCTTAGGTTCGCGTAGGTTACGTGTTCCTAAGGCGGGCAAGAAGAGAACGGTGATGAAATCCGAACCCTTATCTTGTATGGCCAGGCCTTGCCCTTTACTAGAAAATTAAAGCATCCGTATTCAAGTCCTCAGCATATATGCAAACGAAGGAAGAAAGTAACTCACTGATAGGGGATTCGCGAGTGTTCAGAATCTTACCTCCCGTTCCAAACGGGGGATGAATCGGTTGTAGTCGACTCGGGACACTGACTCCTATGTCAGTGTACGAACCCAAGGTGCAGAGACAATATCGTAATTGTCCTCCTTCTCTGCAAACAGTTTATATTTAAAATTACCCTTCCGTAGGGTAAAAATAAAAATAATGTCCCAAAGTCCAAAAGTCCAAAGTGTCCAAAAAGAAAAGAAAAATTACAAAAATAATAAACCCTAATACAATTTTTTTTTCTTTTCTAAAAATAAACAAACCCTAAAAATAAAATAACTAAAATAAAATTGTCTTCTTTTCCGTTCTTTTCGCTTTAATCTTTAGGTCTAAGTCTTTACGAAATCACCAAACTCCTCGGCTCAATTTTCTTTATGATCCAGAACCTGTAGACAAAAGATAAATACCCAAAAACGTAAAAAACTAAAAAAATAATAAAAAAAAACTAAAAAAATAAATCTAAAACCCCAAAAACAAGTCCCCGTCGGCGGCGCCAAAAATTGATGTGATTTTGAAGTTGTTTGTAAAGTGGTAAGAAAGATGTCGTTCTCTCGAACTTGTGAAGGATTTTTTTAGACTTAAATTCAAAACAATAATAGAAAACTCACTAAAAATTATAGCAAACTCTGACAAAGATGTTATCAATATTAAAAGAACACTGAGGCTAAGATTCCACTATTTTCCAATTTCAAAGTGATTTAATCCAATATTTATATTCATGCAATTTTCTCATCCAAGTTGATTCTAACATATTGCAACAAGTAGATTCTCAAAATAACAAGTGTAAATCCGAAGCATAGAACACCAAAAACCTAGGTCCAAGTATGCTCTATCAAAAGAAATCACAATTGTTTAACAAAAATCATTCAAACAATTATCGATCAAGGCAAAATAATCATAAAAATAATTGCAATAAATAGATAAATAAGAATATACCACTTCTTGTTGGAAAAATAGCTTCCTCTATCGCCTCAAACAATGGGGTTTAGCTCCTCATATTAATCATGTCTCAAAATATGTGTATGTTGCTCAAAAGTTGATTAAAAGAGTGAAAAGTAATAACACAGACTGTTTGCAACGGTATGTCGGCGTTACAAAACAACTGTTACAATGAAACAGTTACGGAAGACTGTTGTAAACACTGTTGGTAAACGATACTTAGGTTCTGCTGTTGAATAGCGATAGTTGTCTGCGACAGTTCCTTGTGCGTCTTATGTTCTTCGTGTTTTTGGTATTGCAGCAGCAGAAATAAAATTCCCACTCGTGATTTCAGCGTTCTGTTCTCTTCTAAACTTCCCCTAAAGTATCTGTAACCCCTTTGTGACTCCCAACAACCCTTTTTATAGCCAACAGAAGCCCTAAAACTCGATATAATTCCTTCCTTTCTTCGGCAGAAAGTCTCGGACATTTCCACTTTCCAAATTCTTCTCAACGCGTTTCTGAGCCGTACAGGTCATTCCAGTCCCTCTAATTGATTGATACGAATCTCAGGAAAGGTTATCTTGCCTTAAATCTCCCGGAACTGCCAAATATAATCAAAAGAAATCCCGAGAACTTCCTTCACCTCTGTTTCGCTTCTCCCGGCTTATCTAGCCCAATTGTTTGGGTTCAAACACTCGTACCAACTCTGTTGTGCTCTAATAGGACAAGCCCATCAAAACTCATCCCTTGAATCTCGTCAAAACTCGCCGAGAAATCCATCTCTTCGTTGCTGCCATTTTTCCCGCCAAAAAAATTTGAATTTTGGGGAAGAAGCTGGTCGCCCCCTATCCTCGGTTGGAGTGTAAATAGCAGCCGTCTAAGGGGGTGCCCCTTAGTAATTAGGGTACCCCTTATCCAAAATGAGAGTCCGAATAGTAGGTGTCCTACGGGTGCAACTTTTCGAGCCGATTTTTCCAAAAATATTTATTGGCCAAAAATACTCCCACACACACATAAAACACCATAATAAGTACAAAAATGAGCACTATTAATATATAGAATCGAGACAAATTAGACACAAAAATGTGTCTATCTGGTGCCACAAGATCTTTCAATGTATATCAACATCTACATCAGTTGTTCTCATCAATGGGTCTCCTGGTAAATTCTTTAATCCCTCAAGAGGTCTCAGGAAAGGAGACCCCCTCTCTCCTTATCTGTTTCTATTTTTCATGGAATCTCTCTCAAGGACTCTTCTGCATGCTGAGGAAATGGGCATTATCAATGGAATAAAAATATGCAAAGTTGCTCCTCCTATCAGTCACCTTCTCTTTGCTGATGACTGTATGATATTCTGCAAAGCAAATCCAACAGAAGCTCAAAATATTATGCAACTTCTTCAGATTTTTGGCAGTACTTCTGGGCAACTAATCAATTTTCACAAATCTGGAGTCTTCTTCATCAAAAACACCAGTCCTGAGCTCATACCTCAAATCAGTTTTAATATGGGAGTTCAAGTTCTTCAACTTGATGATAAATATTTGGGATCTCCTCTGTTTACTCATAGAAGCAAAATCAAATCCTTCAAGCATGGAGTTGACAAACTGAAACTAAGACTCATAGGATGGAAACACACCCTCTAAACCCTGCAGCCAGAGAGGTTATCATCAAGTCTGTCACTTCTTCAGCCTGTATCTACCAAATGAACTACTTCAAAATCCCAAAGAAAACTTGCAAGGATATCAACAACCTACAAAGAGATTTTTTTCCGGGGAAAAAATATAGAAAACCCCTCTGGTATTATCCTGAAGCCTGGACAACAGTTTGTAAGCCAAAAGAGTTAGGAGGCCTGAGATTTATGAACATGGAATTATTCACCAGTGCTATGATCACCAAGATAGGTTGGAGACTTAAGCAAGATAATGATTCTCTATGGTACAAACTCATGGATGCAAGATACCTCCTAGGCAGAAATGTTCTCAGCATGGATACAAAATCAAAAGATGGAGATTCTTGGATATGGAAAGGAATCCTAGAAGGGATAAGCAACATTCAACAATACTGCTCTTGGAGAATTGGTAATGGCAGAAGAATTCAAATCTGGGAAGATATTCGGATTCCATATACTTATACAAGACTTCAAAAACCTCAACATTGCCCTCATCACATCAACAAGATAAATTGTTTACTTCTACCTGATGAAAACTGGGATGAAACTCAAGTTTCAAATTTATTTAGTATTGAGGAAGCAGCTATGATTATAAACCTGGAGACTCATCCAAATGAAGAGGACAAAATTAGTTGGACTTTCAATAATACATGAGATTTTTCTATCAAGGAGCTGTACAAGGCAAAAACTAACCATCTCTACAGAAATGATCCTCCAACTGGCAATTGGGATGCACTCTGGGACATGGATGTAGCACCAGCTATCAAAATCTTCACTTGGAAATGTGCACATGGAATCCTCCCCACTAATGCAAAAAAAGCTAGCATTCTTCACTACATAAATCCTATATGCACTGTCTGCAATAGTGGGGAAGAAGAAACCATGTCTCACATGTTTCTTAATTGCACCACTGCTACTCTGGTGTGGCAGGAAATTCTTGGCAGCTCTCATACTCTATTTGATAACAACACCATCTTTATAGACTGGTTGAACTCCACCGTTCCAACTCGGGAAATATTGACTCGCAAAGACAAATGCCACTACTTGTTGGTACATTTGGAAAGCCAGTTGTGATTTTATCTTCAAACACATCCAGCCTCATGTGGGGAATATTGTCCTCAGAATTAAGCAGCATCTGTGCAACCACAACAGAATACATGCTATACCTGACCATATTCTTAACAACTTCCCTCTTTTACCAGAGGAAACTGCTATTGATCTGCAACATGGCAATTCCAACTACAATTGGAATGTTGAAACAAGATTTGGGCAGCATATACGCATATGCACTATATATGACTCTGAAAACTCTATTTATCACAATGCACTAATTGTGAAAGATTTTGCAGGAAACACAATTGCTTCTAGAGAATATACAGGATACTATGGAGAAAGGGGAGCCACAGGAGGAGAAGACCTAGCCTTCCAATGGGCCAAAGAGATACAGCACACCAACATTGCCATATCAGCTGAGTCAATGGACATCTTAGATAGATTCAAGTTTCTTTACACTGAAGCTGCCCAAGGGAGATTTCACCTACCTTACTATGAAAGAAGCACCATCCAAGCAAACCAGAATGGAAATATGGATATCAATCCCATATCTTTTGTGTACTAAATCTTAGTCTTATTACGCGTGATCAAAATATGGAAACTTTTCATTTAGCTGTTTTGTGTAAAAACAAAGTTGGCATGCCGAGAGATTCCTCCACAGCCAGTGCCAACAATAACTTTGTGTACTTCACTTAGAGCTTCTCCAATGGTGGTTGTGTGTGTCCTAGGTGACAACTCAAACAAGACATCTCATTCCAATTTTTTCTTAAATTTAGGGAGAAAAAACATTTCATCTCCAATGGTGTTGTTGGTGACTTTTTATGAATTAAATGCATTTTTTATTTTTAGTAAATTTTAGATTTTATTACACCTAAAGAGGGCTATTTAATATATTAGAATTTATTTTAGGAAGCAAAAGCTTACTAGGATAACTTGACATTGTCAAGGTGAATGTCTAAAACTTGACATTCACCTTGACAATGTCTAACAAAAATTAAGCCATATCATCTTCGCATTGATTTAAAAAATGAACGCGCAATTGGGGGATAAAAAAAAAGTAATTGGGGGATATAGATTACTTCTCCCAACCCATGGTGTCTGATAAGGGGTGATTTTTGGGTATAAAAATACCAAAATACCCTTTGGTTAATTATAAAACATTATGAAAATACCATAATACCCTCTCTACTAAAACAATAAAATCAAAAAACCAAAACATATATCCCCCATTTCTAATTCAGTACCGGCACTGTTAGGTTTAATTTTCAGTGTTCTTCATCGTTCTTCATCGTTCTTCGTCGATTAATCGTCGATTCAAAAATTTCTTCGTCGATTAACCAACCCGAATCATTAACAATGCCTCCACGAAAGAAACCAAATGCCCAATCGAACTCAACATCATCGATTCTTTGAACAAAAACAAAGGAAAGACTTGCTAAGATTGCTCAAGAGCAAGAACACGAAGAAGCAACGTTATCGACGATCAACTACGAAATATATGGCTTCGTGGAGAAGGTAAGTCATTTAAAACTACTTTGTAGGTGTTTAATTCGATGTATGGCAATGGGTTTAGGTTAGAATCGCGAAACCCTAAGCAAAACAGTTGAGTTTCGAGAGTACCAAACATTGAAATTCGTATGAATACAAGTGCTTGGTTTTGTGTTCCGACATTTAATCTATGATGAATGCAATGCCGGTTTACAACCCCCGGAATAACCAGAGACTGATTATTCACTACCGGCATTCAATCTAGGATGAATACGGTGCTTGTTTTGTAGTACCTAAAGTGTTTGATAATGATTCGTGTGTGCTTGCATTAGTAGACTAAAACATACTGAAGCGTTTAGATTTTGCCATGATCACGGCATTGTTTTTTGGATTAATTCCATGCCGGTGTTGAGTACCGGCATGCGTTTCTAATATTTCGAGAATGCCGGTAGTACTCTTAAAACACACAGGAGAGTTTATGAATTTGTCACGGAATCCAGGCATAGATTTTGGTTTCAGTACATGCCGGTTTTATGTACCGGCATTGTTTTTTAATAATTCGAGAATGCCGGTAGTGGACTTAAAACATACAGGAACATTGTCAACAATGCCGGCATAGATTTTAGGTTTCACTTGTATGCCGGTAAGTGGTACCGGCACTATCGACAGTCAATGTTTACTCTTAAACATTGTACTTAGCGGGGTTTATTTTCAGGTAGTCAATGCCGGTACTAAAACTGAAGGTGAGTTGTCTTATATTCATTGCTTTCCGTGTGCTTACGATATAGGTCAAAAGCAAAGGAAGCCAACAAAAGAAAAAATAAAGATGTTGTCACTAAGAGAAGAAGGAGGGACGGTCTTGATACTCCTCAGTCTCTGCCTCCTCGAGGGAAAGATGAAGGTCGTAAGATTCGTTTGGGGGCTGGTACAAGAGGGATAATTTGGGAGAGTGGTGTTGACCGTAGTCGACTTGCAATCCGTGAGCACAATGAGCAAGATGAGCAAGATGAAGAGGAAAGTCAATTAGCAAGCCAAAGCGAAGTTGGTGGCCCAAGTCAACAACCAACACAAGACAATGGCAAGAAGGGGAAGGGCAACGTCAAAGTGAAAGTTAAGGGTTCTCACCTTCCTCACATTGATGACATGATTTCGACCTTGATCGTGGTAGAATTTGGGGCGAAGCTCGGAACCGAAAATACTATTTGGATACAAGGACTCGTGGGCTCGTACTATCTATCAAACCTATGTAAGCATTTTCTATCTTGTACATATGTATTGTTGTGTATTTATGTAAAATCTCTTAATTGTATTGTCTCTCCTAATTGTAGGATCATAAGAAGGCTTGTGCGTGTTTGCCGAAACCAAGCCGCGGATGGTTGGGACTTGTCCGAGGAATGTGAAGAGGTCCAAAGAATAGTAAAGGATTCTCGTCTATATGCTTTGGTTGAAAACTATGTGAAGCCCGATTCTCATTCTCGTCAATTGCTTCGTCGAAAGGTATCATGGTGAAACCGATACCATGCACTTCCCTTTTGGGGAGATGACCTTCATCCACTGAAGATGCTCGAGAACATTCTAGGCTTGAATGTTATCGGCAAATCAATTGCGTAAGGAGTTGAGTCTCTAGACCTAGAATGGTCGAAGTTGCAGTCGACTAACAAGCTATTTGGTTGGGACTACAAAACTTCTGTGGAGAGCTTTTATGAATCCACGTCTGGTAAGACAAAGACAATCAAGTTGACGCTGCTTAAGAAGAATTTTGAAAAGACAAAGAAAAGAAGTTTGGAGGATGGATGGGACCCTAAACAAATTCGTTATACTGCCGCTGCTTACCTGTTGTACATCTTGGGCACTAGGGTATTCCCTGACACCAATGGCAACAGGGTTAGTGCGAACTACCTTCAGTACTTGGATCCGTTGGAAGATGTCTATGGATATTCTTGGGGCACCGCGGTAATGGCACATTTGATGATGGAGATGAGAAGGGCCTCTAAGGCTAAAACCAACCAATTTGTCTGGAATTTCACTCTACTGCAGGTAAATTTGTTCTTAAACTTATGTTATTGTGTATATTGTTCATATGTACTCTTATCGTGAACTTAGAAACAAAACTTATTGCTTCACATTGGAATAGGTGTGGGCTTATGTACACTTCCCAACCTTGTTCAAGGCATACCCCTCCTTGAAGATCATAGATCTTCCAGGGGGGTAGGCCTCTAGCTAAGAGATACGAGTTCAACAGTACTCCAAAGCCCGGTAACATGGGTCGACTGATCGATATGAGATTGGCTTTGGACGCAATGAGTACCAAAGATGTTGTGTTCGACCCTTACAAGGAGGCTAGAGGAAACCAGCAGGTTTTGAGGTTTGGTAACGTTGCATTTTACCATGGGCCGTTGTTCCACCCAAAAGGATACGTTATGGCTAATCCTACGCGTGTGATGCGTCAACTTGGATATAAGCAATTAGCATTTTTCCAGACGGCCTCTTTTAAATGTTTTGATCTCGACCTTTCTCGGTGTTATTCAACTCCAAATCGGTTGCATGTAGAGTATGTTCCGAAACCGGACCCAACAGATTGGAGGGATAGGGAACCACGTCGTTTGGTAGATTTTAGTCAGTGGGAAAAGTTGGAGATTGCTGAAAACGGTGATGAAGTTGATGCCGATTACATGGAAGAGTACACGAATGGTCACATCCTTATGTCGTCCGCCCGGATGACGTCCAAGTTCCTCCCCAAAAAACCCTCCAGTTCCAACTCCGCACAGGCACCCCCTACGATGACCCAACTAAATAACACCGTTGGATTGCTTGTAAGTATTGTTAATTGCTTCGTTTTAATATACACATAATCATATATGTATAATAATTATGTGTTTGTTATATTAAACTAGCGGCGTCGGCTTGGCAAGTTAAAGAAGATGTTGGGTTGCAAATACCAGGAAGGAGAGGTACTGTCCCTTGAAGAAATGAAGGAATTCGAGCAAAAGCTTGATAGAATTGAAGCAACCGACCCTAGTTCAAAAGCTTTGTTCGGGGAAACTAGGAAGAAACCTGCCCAAAAGAAACAAAAGACCCTGTGATTTAACTCTTTAGTTGTGTTTCTTTTTTTGGATCGTGGTTGTTACATCTTGAACAATTCCAAACTTATTTTCGTTTGTACCTCGTGTTAAACTCTTTAGTTGTTTGGTTTGCTTTTGGTTTAGGATACCGGGATTAAGAACATTTGATAGCAAAATCAAGTTGGTTGGTTTATGTTGAGCGTGTTATCCTTGCAAGATTTATTTGTGACTATTTCCGGCATAGATAAATTAGGATAACAAAGCCGGATTTTGCTACCGGCATTGCTTAATATTTAAACATCAATGCCGGTTCTAATAACCGGCGTTGAAAGTATTTATAAAACCATACCGGGACAAGAATACCAAAAATTCAATGTTCCTGTATAGATATTCGATGGTACCGCACAAAGTATTTTCTCGATATCTATGCCGGTTTTTTCGATAATTTGAAACTTTTCATAGTTCTCGGAAAACCTAAGACTTTAAAATTGAATACTTCCATGCCCGGTACACCGCTTGTTTTGAATAAAAATTCATTTCGAATGCTCTTCTATTTTATTCCTAATAATTAATCTATTACATTGGATTTGAATCTTTTAATTAAAACATGTTAAAGATAATCTACTTCCATCCCTTTTCAACAATTACTTAACCTTTGAGCCTTTCTCGAACCTCTTCAAGACATCGTCCGGAGTGGGGTGTCAAGGATCAACTTCATTGGTTCTTCTTCTCTTTCAACATATTCCTTTCCCTTCATATAACACCCATCACACCCATCGATTGGCTTGCATTGGCCCTTGTGGTTTCTCTTGACTCGCTAGTTGAATGTTCTCTGTCAAACCATTAAAACTCATCGCACTTTGGGTGATTCAAACACCTTAGAAACATTCTTCCATTTTCAGCATCATCAGTTTTTGCAATCCAAAAACCGGCGTGTCCCATCACAAACTTCTACACTTTGAATAAATAAAAGGACAGTCCATGGCTAGATGAGAAGGCGACTTGCAAATTTGACACTTGCAATGATGACTCTGTAAGAGAAGATTATATTAGTCGGGGGTCATAGTAGTGAAGATCATATTGTAAGTAAATGTACTTACTTTGCAAATAGAGGAAGATGATGAATCCCCCATCCTTTGTGAAGCTTTAACCGTGCTTGCTTTCCTAAGAGAATGATTTTTGTTATTTGGATGCTGGTTTGTGTATAATTTTCCAAAGGAATGGGGGTATTATATAGAGATGAATCTCCAACGGTCTTATTTTTCAAAAAACTAGCCGTTTTTTTTTTGAATTCATCAACTACCGGCATAGACGTTGTTATAGATTGAATGTCGGTTGCATCTACCGGCGTTTCAAAGAGTTTCGAAACCATGCCGGTATAGGTTGCATATTTGTCGCAATCTCTGTTAAAATTTTTCCTATTACCGGCATTGTAAGCTTATCAGATACAATGCCGGTTGTATTTACCTATTGTTGTATTTCACGATTCCGACAATGCCGGTTGTTGCGATTTTCCAAAAAAACTAGTCGTTGAAGTTTTTCTCTATATAAAGAGAGCTAATTCTTGGACCCAAATAGCAAAAAACTCGGGTTCTTATATATCTCCTTGAGAATCTTAACTTAAGAAACCCTAAACCCTAGAATAGTCATCTATAAATAGAACCTAATCCCACATACAACAAATGGCATCGTTTGACTCGGAGGAAGATTTAGCAATCACCCAAGCATGGTACTCCTAAAACTCGTCCTTCAACTATAGATAGCAGCACGCGGGATTCCATGTGGTTGAAGATTTTTAGGAAGTTTGTTCACGATTACGGTAACCTGAAAGGAAGAACTGCTCAACAAATCGAGCAACGACACGACATCATCCTAAATGCTTTGTGGTTGAGTATCTAAAAATGAAGTACCGGGATCGATAACGCTCATCACAATAGGTTGTCCCCCAACAACTCGTAAGTATCTTTATGAATAATTCGCACAATCTACTATTTTTCAATTTTTATGTAACCAACAAAGTTTGTGTGTTGTTTTTGTAGCATGAAGCCGTGAAAACGCTACACTTACGGGAAAAGGCAGAACCATTCATGTTTGAAGCCAACGTGAACCATATTGTAACCAAAGTCACCGAGTACCACCAGTTGGGGGAATCGGAAACGGATTCTTCTTAAGAAGATTGATAGTTCAAAGTGTAATTTGCTTAGGTTTTTAGGGTATCCGATTAGGTATTTCGTAAGGTTTTGTGGGTATACCTCTATGTAAGCCCTCACGAGACTATAACTCGTCCACTTGGGCCACCAAGTGGTTTAAAGGCTTGATGCACGTGCTAAGTGCATTCGTTGTTCCGTCGACAAGGATTACGTTCAAATAAATTATATTTCCGGCTTAGTATGTAAACATATTTCAATTGCCTAATGATTCCGGCTTAGTAAGTAGTATATTAATCTATGCTTGTATTTAGTGCCGGCATTTACGATAAGTTTATACCAATGCCGGAATGTTCAAAAATCAGTGCACAACGGCTATTTTTTTGAACCATAAACCCGCTTTAGAGGGCGGCATTGATTATAGGTCACCGACAATGCCGGCACTAAATAGCCGTTGTGCAATCATCTATATAATGCAATGGATTCACCCATTGCACTTGATACCTCCAATGGAAAATACTTCATCAACTACCGATTCCATCATTGCCATGGAAAAAGAAAAACTCAAGAAGAACAAACTATCCACTCCGTTGGGAAATCAATTATCAACCACCAACTCAGTTTCCCTTATACTAGAAAAACTTAAAAGGAAGGGAGAAACCACCAAGTCAATTGCCGCAATGGAAGAAGAGATACTTAAGAGACAAAGAGAAGAAGAAGAGGAAGCAAAGCTTGAACATTATCGCAAAGAAGCTAAAGAAATCCTTAAACGCCAAAAACAATCTAAGATAGAAGCGGATGTCGAGGAAGAAACCGAGTGGATTAAAAATTACTACATAGTATCCGATTTCCAGGAAGATCACCGTCCTTCGAATCTTTTTTGGGGTTTTGTTAGGACTGGTCCTTACAAGAATAACTACTTGGAAGGTAAGAAAGGCCGAATGGATTACGGTGATCTCTATGTACAAAATCGAACAATTGCACTCATAAAGTTATGTCGCAAATACAACGAGTTTCTTGCAAGATACAGAGGGAATAGGTTTCAAGCTCAGGACGCATATACCAAATGGAGAAAAGAGCCTTTTAGGCATTTCGAAGCGGCTATGCTTATTGAATCTCGTTCCAAGAAATGAGTTAATGTTTTTAAGTTTATTTCCTTAAGATTATGTGGTCTATGTTATTTATTTCATCAATTTTCTTTCCTTATCCTAAGCATCGAAAAATAAACCAAAAACTAGACCGTTACCTATGCCTCCGTTGAATTATGCTCACCAAGTACTTATTGTCAGAATACCGGCATTGAATGGTTCCATTTTTCAATGCCGGCATTCTGACGGTTACAAACTCAAGTTATGTGGCAGTTACAAAACTCATTCATTCCACTTATTTGACGGTTACAAACTAATCTATCCCACTTATTTGGCGGTTACAAAATCCTTAATACCAGTTTATGCGTCAGTTACACACTCCTTCATTCTATTTAAGTGACGGTTTTAGAAAGGAAATCATTCATTCTCCATTTTTATAGAAAGGAAATCATTCGTTCTCTAACACAATGGGTCGTCGCAAACCCTATGTGAAAAACCAATACCCAATCTGAAGAAACCGTTGATGATGGTGGTACATCAAATCAAAAGCGCAAGAACTTTGCTCAAGAGTCGATGGTGAGGCGAGAATAACAAATTTGCTTAGGTAAGTGATGTATATGTTGAATTGAAGTTTTTAATTTTAGGGTTTATCCCATACGAGAAAACACAAAGTGAAATTATGTTGTTTAGTCTTTGAAAATCAAATTGAAATTCAGTTGCATGTTTGAATGGCGGTAGAATACAATTTGAAAATCATGCCCTGAATATATGTCCCGAATCAGTTTTATTGCATGCCTTTACCGCACACACATTTAATTGAATACCATGCCGGTTTTACATACCGCTTTGTTTGTTTCATAAATACTATGCCGTTTTCTCGTGTTAAATTCTCTGTACTAAAATCCTGAAGATCGGCATTTAAGCTTACTTCTTCACAATGCCGGTTCTAAGTGCCTACGTTGTCGTTATGTTAACTTACTATGCCTAGGTCTTGTTGAAAAAATGTTCATTCTCCGTCCAAAAATTAAAAGACAACCTATCATATATTAATTGATTAGAATGCCGGCACCTATGCCGGAACTCCTGTTAAGTTCGATTTCTATGCCGGTTGCCATTATATAACTCAGTTTACATATTGTCACATAGGTCTAGAGCACCACAAAAGAGCAAAGGAAAAGGCAAAGCTGTTTTAGAAGCAAAACGTAAGCCTTCTCGACATAGCCGTCCTGATCCTGGCTACTGCTAAGGTCACGATTCGGGATCAACCTATAAGCTACCCAACCAGCAGTGATGATGATGATGAGTGGGAAACATATCCTCAGTACACGAACGAGCGGGTGGCTCATCCTCACAAGCAGGTGGCTTAGGACAGACCGATGTCGGAGTAGAAGCCCCTAAGATCAGTGTAAAGGCACCCCCCAGCCCACTTTCCTGATAAGTATGACATGATTCCAGACCACGATGATGGCAAACATTGGGGTGAACCGATAAACCCGCAACTCTTATTTGCCTACAAATACTCTTGGGCTCACGGATATATCAAACTTATGTAAGACGTTTACATCTTGTTATTATATTATTTATCCGTGATCAAGTGAATGTAATTTACTTATTTGTGTTTTTATAGGACCACAAGAATGCCTTCCGTGTTAGCCGCCATCAACAATCGGATGTATGGCCTTTGAAGCTTGAGTGTGACGCCTGTTAAAGCCGTAGTCAAAGCATCTGGGTTGTATCTGCGATAAAAAATTATGTGGCCACCGATACCGTCACGGCAAACTTTTTTTTGGAGAGGTTTTATGGTGAAACCGATACCATGCATTTTCCTTTTGGCGAGATGACTATCATCCCCGAAGATGTCCAAAGGATAATAGGTCTTGAGGTTATCGGGAAACCCGTTAAGGTAGGAGATGACTCTAAGGACTTGGAATGGGACAAGATCTATGAACCGACTAAAAAGTTGTTTGGATGGGACAAGTAAACCACTTTGGCAAATATGTACAAGACTAGTCGTTCCCAGGACAAAGACTATCACATTCGTCAAACTCGTTGAATTGTTTGGGAACACGAAGAACAAGGAATTGAATCCCAACAAGTCCAAAGAACTCGCAAGCGCTTATATGTTGTTCATCTTGGGCACAGCTATATTCCCTGACGCCAATGGTAATAGGGTGCATATGAACAACCTACAATACTTGGATCCTTTGGAAAAGGTTCATGAGTATTCATGGGGCACTGCTTTCTTGGCACATTTTTTTGGCAGAAATGCGTCGAGCATCTAAGGCGAACGCCCGTCAATTTAATGGGAATTTCAACTGTACTCCGTGTATAGTCAACTACTTTTTTTTTTTGATTGTTGTGATTAAATTTGTTAGTTTCCAATTATTAAAGATTTTCATTGTCGTAGGTGTGGGCTTATGAACACTTCAAAAAATTGTTCAAACAAAGTACAAAGGATTGAAGATTTTCACTTTGAATATCAAGAGAATAGGCCTATAGGTCGAAATACTTCTTCGACAATACCCCAAGGCCAAATAACAAAAAACGGTTATTAGCAATGAGATTGGCTTTGGACTCGGTGGAGGTCCAAGATGTAGTGTTTGATCCATATAGGAATGCCGAGGAGTTCACTTTCAACGGCGTGACAATGTTTCATTTTACAACGGACCGTTATTTCATCCAAAAGGATTTGTTATGCACAACCCTCGCCGTGTAATGCGCCAACTTGGGTACAAGCGAGAAAGATCTCACGGATACATCTTATCGAAATTCTCTCATGACTTTCCTCAATGCCAATCAAGTGAGAACCATACTCTCGTGGTTTACGACCCAAAACCTATTCTTGCACATTGGAGTGAAAGGGAAGAAATTGGACTTGTGTTGGATAGGGCTGATTGGGAATTGGTGAGAACGGTTATGAGACTGAACCAACCTTCCTAAGAGGCCATCGGAAGTTCACGCATCCTTATGTTGTACGCCCTGGATATAGTAGTTGTTCCTCCACTACCAAAGACATGCCTCCACAACTCCTAAACTTTTACCCGCACTTGTACACCTCGTTACGTTGTTGGTACGTACGTCTTGTTCATTACCATTCTTTTAATCTATGTCTATGAACTTATACAATCGAACATACTAAGTACATGTTTAAAATTTCCTTAACAGCGTCGGCGGATTGGAAATTTGACAAAGTTCTTTAAGAAAAAGAACACGAAAGGAGAGGTGCTGACCCAAAAAGAAATGCAGAACGTCGAGCAAAAGATGGACAAAATTGAAGATCCGAAGGCAAAAGACTTGTGGGCGAAAGGAAGAAGAGGGTACAAAAGAAGCCAAGAACCGAGTGATCGTGTGTTTATTCTATAGTATTAGTTTGGTTTATGTTTGTCTGTGAGTCTTGAACAATGTGTTTGCTTTATTTGTTTTCGGTTTGGAACCACAAAACTTAGGAGTTTGTTCTTTTATACGAGTGTAGTATTTTTATTATATTTTTATGTTGTTAAATTTGTGTCAAATCCCTAAATTTCTCGAGTTTTTTTTCATACCCGGCATGCTCGAGAACAAGAAACACAATGCCGGTTCTCTAAATGACAGAGTTCCTGCATTTATTTGTGTTTAGATACTATGCCGGTATCTCGTAATCTCCATGATAAATACGATTTTGACGAGAAAACCGGCCAAAGATGCGAGGTTAATGTCAATGCTTAGGAAAGGTCGCTGAATTCTCTCGGAAGTTTTTTCATCATATCCTGCATTGTTTCAAACAAGATTCTACGCCGTACACATGTTCCTAGAGTAGACAATATAAAACACAACTATGCCAAGACTGGCATCAAAATATGATTTAATGTTTACAATTCACACTTCCAAAAAAAAAAGAAAATTTTGCATACTAGTGAACAACATACATCAAAATTATTCATCGTCGCTTCCACACGTATGAAGTTGCATCTTCTCCTCTGGGAGAGGTTTTTTTGATAAGGCCAACGCATCCCAAAGTTGGTGATTCTCCTCATACAATGCCATCCATCCCTTCCAGATATTGGGATCTAGAGCCTTGTTTTTAATCATCCCACAAACAGGTGGCAATGGACAATTTTCTCTGAGTTTTAGAATAACGAAATGATTACCGTTCACGAACGCCAAAACAACTCTTCTCTTCTTAAGGGATCCTTCGCATTTTTGCCACTTTGGGGTAAATGTACATTCTACTGTGGGGGTAAAATAATGAACAACACATCTAAATGTATCCGCCACCAGATGCCCACAAAGCGGCATTCTCATCCAATATTCAGAAGGAAGAAAGTTCATCTGTTGTTCGGGCCCCAATACTTGAGCATGCATATCATCAAACCCTCGCCTTCACCAATCAATTGCTCATAAAAGCTCCTCTTGTTCACAAGTTGTTCGGCCATCCTCGTTCTAGCATATTTGCATGGTGTCATACCTCTACTAACCGCCGTGTCAAAGATTCCTAATTGTTCAATCACAGACATGATAGCCACAATTTCCATCTCCGTCGACATCATCCGTATATAAAATATACTCGCGAATAACCTCGGGAAGTTGGTCTATGTAAGACCGTATCTTGGTATGATAACTTCTAATTGTCCTACCTGTTCGGGATCCTTATACATCTTCATATTACCCTTTTGTAACAATAATATATCCAAACCATCCTCTGCAATCTCTACACTTGCAATGTCTTCGATATGTGATGGGAGTCCGTACTTCCTTGGCCTACCCCTTCTCCTTCGAACTAAAACTACGTCAACTTTGCTATCACTTTGGTTTGTCACCTCCTTAGCCTCGTCACCTCGTTGTTCTTTGTCACTTGATGATGATATCTTTGGCGGCCTACCCCCTGTTCCTTGGAACCTCCGCTAGATCGACTATGGGCATGGCTTCGGAATGCTCACCTTGTTGTTCTTTGTCACAAGATGATGTTACCTTTGGCGGCCTACCCCTTTCCTTGGAACCTCCGCTAGATCGACTATGGGCATGACTTGAATGCTCACCTTGTTGTTCTTTGTCACAAGATGATGTTACCTTTGGCGGCCTACCCCTTTTCCTTGGAACCTCCACTAGATCGACTATGGGTATGGCTTCGGAATGCTCACCTTGTTTCTCTATTTCACTGGATGATGATACCTTTGGCGGCCTACCCTCTTCTTTGGAACCTCCGATGAGTTGGCTTTTGGTGTGGATACGGATTCCCGGGGTTAGTTGTTGACTTAGCGGTTCCTTCCGCGGCTACCTCTTTTGTTTGGAACCCTGCGCTTCCACGAACCTTTGTTCCGAAATCTCACATGCGGTTAGATCTCTTTTCTTACTTGCCGCGAGTTCTTCTTCACGTTGAGTCATTTCTTTCAATTCTACCCTTTGTTTTTTCCTTTTTGTTTTAGTTTGTGGTCTTCCTGTTGGATCTCCTTTCTTAGCTCTTCGCTTGTGCGATCCATGGACGAGCAAGTAGCCTTAGTTGGCTCAACAAGACTTGTCGGCTTACCGAGGTGCCACGAGAGTAAGCTTCAAGAATTCCTTTGCTTCGTTCGTATCCCATGGAGATTGCCCGGGATCTCCGAAGGGGGAGGGTCGAAATATAGTTGCTTCCAAAACGGATCAATAACCTCCAAAGGTATCAGTTTTTCATACTTAACAAGCATATGACGACATGGAAGCCCCAATGAAGACATGTCGGGACAAATACACACATCACCCGGTTTTCCGTAATTTTTCTCATATTCCATTTGTCTCATCATATGTTTTATTGCCCAATGAGAGACGTTGAATTCTATTCCTTGGAGAAAGTTACCATAATGAAGAAATGGAGTCAACCTATCCATTGAGCTTTTCTCAAAAGCCTCCTTGATCCTATTGATATCTTGCTTAAAGTATTGCTCCATTGCCTCGGTGACTGTAACCACATTGCCTTGACCGGACTGGATGAGATCTTTAAATCTCCCATGAGCGGCCTCAGCTGCACTAGTTGCTTCCGTCTTAAAGTGTCTATACCGGTTTGTCCATGCACGTACAAATCTTTCCTTGAACTTATCCAACCATTGAGTCCGACAATACTGCACGGCGGTCGGATAAACTTCGTTCCAATCGGCAATGAACTTCTCCAATCTCTTTTCGTACATAACCTCGGTAAGAGACCAATAAACTTTCTCCCAATCTTTTAGAAATTCCAACCACTTTTTATGATTTTCCGCATGTTCTTTGTCCACTCGCTCCTTTATCTTGCCTCTCTCATCTTCTTCTTCTTCGGGGATAGTTTGTTCTTTCGAACATCTTCCTCTAGTTGTACCATCATTCTCTTCTTAATATCCGCCTTTGCGGGTTCAAACAAGGCATGGCAAGTTTTTATCACATTATTACGTATATGATATGTACATAGGAAATTTTGTGCGTCCGGGAAGACGTCGGATATTGCTCTCATTAATGCGGCATCGTTATCGATTCACGATGACCCTCGGAAGTTGATTTTCCTAAGAACAACTTCAATTGTCGTAATGCCCAATGATAATTATGGTCCCTCTCGTTTTCCATTAAACACCAAGCCAATGTGAATGTTACCTTGTCCGAGGTTTGCCCAACGATGTTGAACAACGGCATATTGTATTTGTTTGTCTTGTAGGTGCAATCCATCAAAAGAACACCACAACATGTATTTGCCAACCTGTGAAAGCAACGGATGCGAAATGAGTATTTGAAGGGGCTTGTTGTCGGGCCCTCTTTTAATGATACGCGTGTAGTTGTGATCCCAAGCTATCTTCTCAAATTCTTGCATAACGGACCTCCCTTCCCATTCCACCCTTCTAATAGTTGCTTGTGCACTATAAATTGTACGTAGAGAAGACACGTTAGTCTCGTCCTTTTCCTTGAAGCCTCTGAGAATTTGTCTCGGTTTGATAAATGCTTTGGTCAATCTCTTTACATCCTCGAACTCGTCAGGTTTTAGCTTCGCAACTAAGGAGTGACCAACAAAATCTTTCGGATCCCGATGGTTATGACAGCCACACAAAACCTCACAGTCCCAATTGTTAATGTCATTTAAACGGAATACAAGCTTAAAAGGGCAATCATTCTTCCTCGTACGAGTCTTGTATACCATATTAGTCTTCTTTGGATATACATAATCCTTTCTCTTGTGGCTATTCTTCTCCTTGTATTTCCCACTTCTCTCGCAAGCCATCTCAAAACGCCTATTCGAACCTTCGGTGTTCCTCACCAACACACACATGTTCTTAAGAGCCGTCTCTTTAGCCCAAGCGATTGCTTCCTTTCGATCAGTTATTCCCTACATAAGAAAAAATTCGCATTCATTAGAAGGTTCACTACTAGCAATCCATTAGTAATGTTCAAGATACTAGGTGAAAAGTATTATTTGGTCACATACCTGGAGGGATTTTATAGTATTCACGTATCCCGATAAAGCGGCTTTGCATTTGTTGCATCAATATATGGCACCACCTAAGGATCGAATGAAAATTAGTTCCAAACAACATTAAAACACTATGCCGAAACCCGTACCCAAGCATGCTCGACAATTGTTCCCAGGCATGGTATAAGTTTACCAAAACGGAAGACCAATTTTGAAACCTATTCCGGCATATGTGTTTCGTAAGACTACAACGCCGGAAGCAAGGATACCGGCATTACTCGTAACATTTTGTTCCAAGCCTATGGTACACAATTAGGCATTGAAAAAGAATCGATATTGAATGCCGAATTGAGCTTTGGAAAACATAAAAATCCCGCATGTTTTTTTGTAGGTACCGGCATTGAAAAGTTGTAACTTAACAACGCTCGGTTTTGTTGCCGGCATTATCGATAGTGATTGAACCACGCCGGTACTAAATTCCTGCGTTAATGTTTATTAAGTTTCAATGCCGGTTTGGTTTGGGATGGAATTGTTTCTGTATGTTTTTCATTCAATACCGGCATGGTAAATGATCAATGAAACCATGTCGGTTGAATATTCCGTAGTATATTCCTTGTTAGGTAAAAGGTTAACTCCAGTCACCTAGGCATAGTTTTTTGGTCGAATTCTATGCCTAGGTTGATAATTCAAATTGGGGGATATAAGTGTATCTACACGGTCGTAGTATGAATACAATGCCGGTACTTGGACTACCGGCATGGTATTCATACAACTACCATACCAGCACCGAGGTTTTTTGGTTGAAAAATGGCGGGTTTAAAGAAAAAAATTGGATTTTTCGACATCTTAACAAACTTTTACCCATTGTGTTGGGGATGCTAGTATGTTGTGCAAGTTTACTTTCTTGTGTTGGTTCTTCATGAAACTCTCCATACTCGTCAAAATCATCATTCAAGGGTGTTGGCTCAACAATGAGTTGCAATTGAGAGTTGTTGTCGTTAGTCAAGATTCAAGATATGCTCCTTGTTGTAGTTGAGCTAAAGATTCTGGCGTGACAATCCTCTCTTCACAATCATCCTCCATTTTCCACAAAAAAATTTCTCTCTCAAAATTTTTTTCCTCCTTCTACTCTCACCTCACTCACCCAAAAACAAATAAAACACACACTAATCATTTAACAAATACTTAAGATTTTTACTAATTATTATTAACCACTAAACCTGATTAGTGAGGGGTAGATTAGGATTTAAAAAAATACTTAGATAAGGGGTGACCCCGAATTGATATTTGGATCCAGTTTTTGTCCTTTTCTTGTATCCCCCAATTACTTTTTTTATCCCCCAATTGCGCGTTCTAAAAAATTGGGTTGGAGAAAATTTTTAGGGAAAATGAATGTCTATCTTATGTGGACTTAGACATTTATCTTCACATACATTCCATTGGAAAAGCTCTTAGTGCCTTTCTAGGCCAACAACAACTTTGTGTACTTCATTTAATGCCTTTCTAGGCCTTAAAAAAAAAAAAAAATATGGTGTTTTTCTTGTGCTATAGCCTATCTTAGAAGTTAGCTAGAAACGGTCCAATGCTAATGCTAGAACGTTAATATATCTATCCTATCAACCAACCCCATGGCCAGTTTCGATCGTACGTATTGAACTAATTGATCATCCCACTAAATCAGTGGGTCCCATATTATCTTCCTAGGCTGAGTCATCAACCAACATGCAGTAGTACTATCTTCACATTGTATAATAATCGGATAATTACTAGGAAATGTCATGATCAAACCTTTCTCAGCAGCCTTATGGAAAAATATCCAATTACATGCATCTCAACTGGCAAGCGCCAACTACTAGTCTTTTAGGAACTGTCGTGATCGGTGGTCGGTAGAGCCATCTGAGAAGCCTCTAAACATTGAATGTAACTTAGTGAAGGTGCATTGTTACCGGCAGAAGGCTCCACCTTAGTTAAACATTATCTTTTGTGTAGAAAAAAGCACCAGGAATGGATTTTCTAGTCCAGAGTCTCCAGGCGTAAAATTGAACATATTTTAGGTTCACTACGGATCCTATCCAAACTGTGCCCTTTTGTGGCGGAACCAGATATTAGTATAGAGGGGGGCTAAAAAAAATTTCTAATAAATATATAGATTTTAGTTGGCTGATTACTTAATATTGGTGGGTTAAATTTAAATTATAGGATAAAATTAAGGGCTTTTAAATGCTTTTTGGCATTTTAGGGGGGGCTAGAGCCAGGGTTAGTCAACCCATGGCTCCGCCCCTCTATTGCGCTTGATATTGCCGTCGGCAATAGTTTTGAAGGTGTATCTTAGTACTTTAGAACGCGTGCCTGAATGACACTTGCTTATAATCGGCTATGCAACGAGGCATATTTTTGTAAGCAAATCAACTTGGCCGTTACATTTTTGGATTTTTAAGTGTTTTCATCTGGTAGACAAGTCCTTATCTCCTTTCTTCTACTTTGGAATGGATAAGAATTGAACGAAACATCAAGTAAGATATCCAACCGTTTAGCACTTCACGTCCCTACACTCTCCCTCCAACATAAAATATCCATACGGATAATGCGCAGGAATTTTTATTTCTTTCCCACCATAAAAACAACAAAAATTCTAGACATACAACATTTTGGACAACACTAAAACAACCCTCTCACATAACTTCTAATGGTAGGACCTAAAAACGGATCCTATTAACTCCATGTGAGGGGTTGTTTTAATGTTATATGTGTAGAATCATTGTAAAAACAACCGACAAAAACCAGTGCAACACCCTTTTTCGGTGACCGACACTCCAAAGAATAGACAAATCTCCGAAGTTGCTCACAAACAACTGGGTATAACCGGTCAGTAAAACAACTCCATTTATTTCATCATTAAATAATGTTTTAAAAATATTTATCCGTTTATTCGGCGCTCGTGCTTCATTGCTATTTAAGGTTCATTTTTGGTGTAGTCGGAGGACAATGTATGTGCGATTCAGTAAGCAAGAGAAGGAGAAGGCAAGAGATGGGAAAAGCGATAGAGAGAAATATGAAGTCAAAGAATAATGAGAATATGATCATAGAGAAAGCACCATCGTTGATGATGACTCCGGTCTCAAGGATGTATTCTAGTGCCAGTGAAAGAAGAAAACTCGATACAATTTATGAAGATATTCAGGGCAGCTCATTTGGGTGTTGTTCTAATTCGAATTTCACAGTTGGAGATGCTTGTAAATCAAAAGATACTACTCTTTGTCTTAATGATAGATTTTGATTAAATCTATATACTCCATCAGATATTTAACTTGTTTGCAGTTGATTCAAAAAATTCCTTATTTCACCTTGAGTTTGGTAATTGTGTCTTGTGGTTTGTCAAGAAGCAAGGAGAAAGACTGAAAGAGGGTTTTATCTCATGGGTCTTTGTTTTTCTAAGCATTCAGAACAATGATTTTTGTCAATGAATTGAAACAAACAAATTTCCTTGGTTACCACCATTTAATTTGAATTTCATTGGTCTTCCAACTTGTTGAAACACAAAAAGTATTAACAAAACTTGCTCCTAAAAAAACCTAGCATTTTTAGTGGCGACCCCAAAAGAATTAGGGGCGACACAAAGGGACAAAATAGGTCATAATCGGAAGGTTAATCCATAATTCCGTTTTTTTAATGGCCAAACTACCCTTTACAATCGGTAGATAACTATACAATCGGTAGTTAATCAACAATCGGGAGTCAATTTAGTTTATATAGCTTCCGAATATAAAGTATCCCCAAAATAAAATCCTCTATCTTTTGAATTTTGATTATCCTAGTAAATAAAGTTATCTTGACTTCCGATTAAAGTAGACCTTTGGCAAATATCCTACCATAATCGGTAGTCAAGATAGTTCATATAACTACCGAATATAGAGTAGCCCCAAAATGAGATTTTGCAAAATCCTCTTTTTGTTGAATTTTGGTTGAGCCGATAATCTGTAAGAAAGTGTAGTTGCAGGAAATCCTACAATACATTCCTCACAAGAATTTATAGTATTCAACACATCTTTAAGATCAACAATCAATCTTTTTATTAATTGAGTTAGAAATTTTACAAGAAGGAAATGAAATCAAGAATATAATTGCTACTCTAGACTTTCCTTCTCCTCAAAACTTTCTCTCCACCCTAAAAAGATCTATCTCCTTAAGCCTCGTTCGGCTCTTTATATAGGACATTACATAGTGGATGACAAATAAGGTCATCCCTTTATTTTGGATTCGGCTTGCGACATTCTCGCAAGTGTACAAATGTAAAATCTCGCTAGGTCTTCACATCTTTCTCGTGTTCAGGCTGTCGTCATCCGTTGCGTCATTTTTATTACCAATCTGCGATATCTTCGTGATGTGTCGTTCATGGATTTCGCAAGGGTATTGGTGTTGCGATATTCCGGTCCTATATCTTGCCTCTTCTCATGTCTTCTCTGCGAAGGAGAGAATTTCATGAGAACTAGTACCTTCAAAATGCCGCAGCTGTTCATTTTTTCATATTTTTCTGTATTGACATGATTCTGTACTTTTACACAAATTTTTTTACACATATCTCTTCTTCCACCCATTTCTTGACACGTCTTTTTCAACCGCCATTTCTCAACCATTCATGTCTACTCTTCGCATTAAATGTGTTTACCTTTTCTCTCTCTATATATTTTTCTTACTCCTCTCTTCTTCTTTTTTTACTTTCCTTCTTGCTTTCTCTGCAACTTTTCTTCAATATATCTCCGTAACTTCCGCTCCTGCTACTGTAAATCTTCTTCTTTTTACTTCTTTTGATCTTCAATTTTCTCTTCATTCCCATACTCTGAAAATGCCTCCAGTTGGTCGAAAATATGAAACTTCTCTGGAAAAGGTTCAGAAATTTTTTGAAGAGAGAGGTTTCATAATAACTACCATTCCCAATCAAGAATCTAAATCCATTCTTTCTGCCAAACTGTTTTCTGATCATCATTGTGATGATCAGAAATCATAATTTCGCTAGGTCAAATTCTCGCTGGCCTTCCAATTCCCCTCTATGACCCTGATCTTCCCTTATTTTATGAAATTCTTGCTCATGAGAAATTCTCGCGAGCCATCTACCAATTGACCGGGGATTGTATCCGCTTAATGCTTGAGTTCGCCAACCGTGGTGCTGGTAGAGGGTCTTTTTACCCAAAAGAAGTCAGGGATCCTGAATTTGTGGACTTAGAGATATTCGCCGAAAAATATACAGTAGATAGCTTCTTCGAAAACTATGACGTAATAAATATGAAGAATGATAGAACTCGTTGGGGTGCGCGTTTGAAGAAGAAAGAAAACGTTGCCAGCGATAAAATACTGATGCAGAACATCGACTGGCATTCTGGCAAGAATAATATTCCTCGTCACTCTAAAGACGACAAATGGTGTGTCTTTCCGCTAGTTTTGAAAGGATCTTGTATTTCCAGTTCAAATGTGCTTCCTGCGAATCTCATCAATTATCAACCTTGGGTATTTAATTGGCCCGAAAAAGCAAAAGAGGTATTTTTCTTAAATTTCGCTCAGTTTATAATTTTTACTCCTTTTTATACCTATTAATCTTGCGAAATTTTTCATATTATCAAGCTAAGAAAAAGCTACAAAAGGACTGCTAAGGAAAGTACCCTAGCGGCGCTCCGTTCGATCACGGATGAAGTAAGAAATACTTTCTTTTGCTATTTTTAACAATATTGTTGCCTCTGTTTCTTATCTTCATTCGTGTGCGAAGGTTGGTGTTGAAGTTGTTGAAGAAGAAGAAAGTTCTGAGGTTCCGAAGGCCAAAGGCAAGAGTAAAGGTCCTCTTCGCAAGGGGAAGTCCACTGCCCCACCTTCAAAGAAACGAAAGATTCACTCTCCCTCTCCTTCAAATCTTCAGTCTAGCGAAAGCTCTGATGATGAAGATAATGATGATGTTGATACTTCTCTCGCAAATGAGGATTTTCCAACTGAATCTTCTATGCCACAACTGTCCAGCATCTTCTCTGACTCCATGCAAGGGATTGGAGATGATCGTCTCTCAATTACGTGCAAAGCTCTCGCGAGTATCTGCGATGCTCCTTTACTAGAGGGTGATGATTCTCTTCATGGGGTCTCCAGATCAGTGACTCCCATCTTTCTAAACTCGCTTGGTGTCTTGGTTTGTCTTTGTTCCCCTATTTCTTCATAGTTTTTATTTTAAGTTATATCTTGATAATTTCTCCACTTTCCTTTACAGACAGGGAGAGCTTTCTTCGCTGTTGCCTCAGATCTTGAGAAGAGGCGCGGTATTCTCGAAAAGAAGAATCTTCAATTTCGCAAGAGAAATGAAGAATTAGAAGCTGAAGCTGCAACTCTTCGCGAGAAGACTAAGCAATTAGAAGCTGATTCTTCCACTCAGAAGAATAAGATATCTAGCCTTAAAAGTGCCAACCAACAACTTTATGGTATGATACTTTTCTCTTTTCCTTTGTTTTGTTCTCTCATTATCTTCCCTCATCTGACTTACCATTTTCGCAGACGTCTATAACCTTTCTGACGAATCCATTCTTCTTCACTCATTCCCTGACCCTATGGATAACAATGCCCTTCTTGATCACCTCAACAATTCTTTGAATAGTTTTTCAAATGACAAGATTAAATCTCTTCCTCTAAATGAACTTCAATCCAAATTTCGCCTCTTAGAAATTGATCATAGATCTAGTTTAGGCTTAGCCAACCAATTTAAGCGTCTCTATCTTAATTCTAAAGAGAAAATTAATACTTTAAGAACCAAAATCAAGATCTCATATATGATAAAGATCGCATCGCTAGACAAGGTGCTCAAGCATTAGCGAAATTCCAAAAGACTCTTCTTGAAGTTCAAATTGAACGAGATGAATCTATCTGCAAAAAATGCTATACTTAGCGAAAGAGAGAATCAAATCCGTTCCCTTCTTCTCATAAATAATGACGATGATCTTGCTTGGGATGCGAAAGTTCTAGATGACACCAGGAATAACTTAGGTGTTAACGTTAGTCTTCAAGCTGAGCATACGACCTTGGTTAGGGATATGATTTCTGACAGAGAAGGTTGTTAATTGTTTTTCTTTATTTAATTGTTTTTCTTTCATGAAATTGTTGTTAAATTCTTGATTCATTGTCACATGTTTGCAGTTTGAAGAGATTTTGAAAAAGAATTGAAGAACATGAGTCTGAGAAGGAGCAACTTGCAAAGAACCTTTCTTCTCGGGATGATAAATATTCTAGATTGAAGAGGCAACTACAGATCACTGTTGCGAATTTTAAGAATGATGCTACTCTTTTTCGCAATCAGACTATTACGATGGTCTGCGACGATAACAGTATCCCTCATTCTGCATACCCTTGCCTCCTTGAAGAAATTCCCAAGAATGTGCCTTCTTTGGATATCTCTGACAACGATGATAGCGAAGAAGAGGAATCTAATGAAGATGAAGAAGTAGAAGGATCTGATGAAGAAGATGAAGAAGAAGAATCAAACAAGAAATAGTTTTGTTTTCTTCTTTCTCTTTTTGTAATATTTGTACATTCATTCTTTTAATCTTCTATTTTTGTAATCTTTTACTGCGAATTTCTTGGATCTTCAAATACAAGCTCTACCTTTGTTGTTCCTTTCTGCACATGTTAAAAGAGCAATTCTTTTTAGCAATACAGTTAATCAATACATTATCAATCTTTTTCATACTATGAGTGCGTGAATCTATCATATGAAGACAAATAACATATTCTTATTCTATTCATTCCCATACTTGCCTCTGTTATTTTTTTTCAAATGAAAGATTAAGCAAGTTACTTTTGAATGTTAATATGCCAGTCTCGCAACTGTTGCTGCTGAATTTTCGCAAGCAAGTATTGATTGGTTGTTTCCAAGATCCTCTTATATGTGGTCTTATTTTGCCTTCCTAGTTAAAGGTCTTACTGTGCCACCTCTTATCATTGCGACAAAATCGCAGGACGTCTTTACACTTTCATGTAATCAGCTATTGATCTTGTCTTACCATTTCTTTAGTATTGTTGCCTCTGCAGGATATTTTTGTTGCGACAATATGACAGGCCTAAAAATTCTTGCGAACTTAAAGCCCCGTGACATTGCCGTTTTGCGACGAAATTGCAGGACGTACGTCCTTACATTTTAATTTAGGTTTTAATTAGTGGGCTAGATTAGTGGGTAGTAGGTTAGATTAGTGGATTATTATGGTTAGTAATAACCTTAATTAGAATAAGGGTAAATTAGTCTTCCCTAATTTTTTAGGACACCGGTGGACATATTATCACAAAGTAGTCCCCAAACTTTTTTTGAGTAGTCCAAATAAATCGTATTTTGTCTCAAAACTTAAAGCCTAGTGCTAACCCAATATTTGTCTCGCAAGTTCCCATTTACCAACATCCATGGCACCCATATCTAGAGCATCTCACACCCAAATTAGGTGATACACCCAAATTAGGGAGTAATGTTACGTTCGCCTAGGCACCGGGGATAATCCCGCGTGACTCAGTCACGGTGGGCCCGCCGGAGTTTGGTAGGGGTGGGCTGTTTAGGGTTGGGTGGGGCCCACCATGACTGAGTCACGCGGGATTATCCCGGTGCCCAGGCCTCGGTGAATGTAGAATTGTCGTAAATTAGGTGATACCTAACAAAGATTAACTATGTCATGTTATATTGCTAGGGTTCTGGCCCGTAATCCGTGAATTTAATCGGGACCTACCGCATTTTTGCGGACGGATGTCGGAACCGTTCGCTAATAGATTGGAGGCAGATGGGATTTTGGAATCCAACGGATTGGGTCCGGATACAACCTTGAAAATCCATTGGACATCCATACCGTTAGATTAAGAATATCTATATAGTTTTTAGAAAATATATAAGAACTCTTAAGGTGTTTTCTTGGAGTGTTGTTCATGACACTTTTATATTTATATACATATATCAAATGTGTAGGTTCTATAAAAAATCTTTTATATTGGTTTTATTTTTTCATTATTACAACAAATCCATTGGATTATCCATACCAAATCCGTTCATCCATGCATCCATTGGATGTTGGATTGGATGCGGATGCAAAAATTTCAAATCCATAATTGATGGGATTGGATGCGGATGAGGTAAAAACTGGCCCATGCTCATCCCTAGTTACTGGCACGCCCGGTTAGCTATTCCAATTGTGGTCGTTGTTCTAACGGATAAAAAAGAGCAAACAAAGGAAAACGGGCCTTCCTCTGCAAAGTGACCTCGCTATAAGAAAGCAACACTATTAGAGTGATTGAAGTACTGACATGGCATCAACGATACAAGAAAACAATTTACAATACTGAAGTTGACGACAAGAAGCTGATGAAGAATCTAAAGATGAAATGGAGATTTCCCCGAAGAACAACTAACTTTGTGATCATTGACGGAAAAATGGATTTATTTTGTTACTTTAAACAGTTGTACGACAGTATCAGTTGATGTTAAAAAACCTATAAACCGATTCTGGTAATCATATTTAGATATGAATGACATCAACAAAATCGGTGTTTGTAGACATATCTTATGCACTGATTCTACTGCATGATCTTCATGGAACAAAGTATAATATAGGAATCGGTGGATATCAGTAAATACGACGCATCTATATCTACCAATTCTATGTGATTTTCAGAAATTTAGATTTGCAAAAATCGAATTTTAAATTTATAAATCAATGAAAAATGATTATATTGATAGATCGGCCTGATGGAGGATCATCTTAAATAGACCGATGGATAGAAATGGAAATTTTTTTTTGAAGTTGAAAAAAAAGATTAGATTAGGATATTTGATGTAAGTGAAAAGTTTTTGTTGCAAAGTGATAAAACTAGAAAGAATCTTCTTTGTTCAATTATTTTAGACGAGTGCTTCACACAATATAGAATATTTGTCTTCTATAGTTTTTCTTATTTGGCTGAAGAGTTAGCAAAAAAAAAAACACATCATCTGCCAATAAATGAATAATCTAGTTTGTAATGAAACAGTATTATATGAAACAAACACTCCAGAATAAAATCTCGAAGATATAACCGGTATCGATTTTCGAATATTAAAAACCAAAAAGCTAGTATGGAGCTGATAAAAGCATAAAACAAGAGGTGGGAAGGAGCCAAGGAAGATAAAAAGAGTTGTTTGCGAAGTATGCGGAAAACCAAATGTTAGAGCCAAAGCCATCTTCATAAATAAACTTAGGCTTATACTAGTCTCTCTGATGAACATTATGTCTGCGCAATTACGAACATATAATTATTTTGTATATTTTTAAAATAATTAGTAATTTAGTATGGGAACTCCTATTTTAAAAAAATACATGTATAAATATATACCAATTTGTGGAATTTAATGCGGACAAATACTTGCGCAGTTTTTACTTATTTATGTGTTATATCCTTTGATATACATTCGGTTCGTTTTACCCCATACATACAAACCCTGATAGATAATAAAATAAAATCAGAAAACCAATTACAAGCCCTTAAATTATATTTATTTTTTCTATTAGTCCGTGGACTTTTCTTAAAAACTTAGTATTCTGGTTGACGAAGATATCCTGGTTAAAACATGCTAGTACATTTAAAATTTTGAAAACAATTCATTATATGAATCATGACAAAATCTATGCTTCGGCAACACATTGAGATAGAAAACACTATAGGGGGTTCAAATTGGTTTCACCATACTTTGTGCTATAATCACTGGAGTTACTATTTGCACAGAGAAAAAACAACTACGTAAAGTGGTTATTAAGGCAAGAACAATTGCAACAAAAGATATGCATCATTTGGCAGGCGTTATGGATGATGGGGATAAATATTGGATCCAACTTAATTTGACTTAAGATCTAGATTTTCATTGTGCCTAAGTTTTTATTTGTTTTGTATTTCTACTGTTTGGTTAGGGTTTATGGTTTGATAAAATAAATATTTTATTGTATTGGGAGAATTTGAGGTGAAGATAGAAGATGTAGAGACAAGGAGAAGGGTATATTATATAGAATCTTCAATTAGAAGTATTACATAGTTTCCTACATATACAACCCTAGGAATCTAGTTGGACCGCACACCCAACGGGTCGTAGGCCCTGTAACACTCCCCCTTGTGCGGTTCAATAACAAAACTTTATACATAGTTCTTCACATATAGTTCATCAAATGTTTCTCTCCTTGATGACTTGTGCCGGAATCAATTACCTCATTAAAACTTTGATAAGGAAAAAACCCAGTGGGACAAAACCTTGGTACAACTCTTCACATGTAATACTTCACATGTTGTCTCGTATTTTACATGTAGTTCATCACATGCAATACAATCTTAAAAGATCGACGAGTCTAAGTTAATTGCCTCGTTAAAACTTCGTCAGGAAAAACCCAGAGGGAAAAAACCTGACTAAAGAAAAAGAGTACAATATTAAGTAAACTTAGAACATAGTTGGATGTGTATACGTTGCCTCATTAAAACCTTGACAAGGAAAAACCCAGTGGGACAAAACCTTGACGAAGGGAAAAGAGTACAACGTTGAAGATGCAAGTAAAGGTGATATGTTGTAGATGATCGCTTTGCTTTGTTGAAGTTGACTAGTTGCTTCACAACTCCTAAGGCAGAAAATCCTCGTGGGAAAGACAATAGCCTTAGCTGGGAAATTACATTCCCGGTGTTTGTTGTTGTCTCATTGAAAACCTTACCGAGTAACAAAACTCTGTGGGAAAAAGTAACCCCGGTGAAGGAAAATAGTTCAACACACCATTAGATGCTCCCCCTGACGTCAGACAATTTTCGTTAGTCTAATGCAATAAAAAGGAGTTTATCACACTTTAATTTGGTGACTTGAATGTTTATAAAACCATGTTGTTGATTCTAGAAGTTACGTTGCTTAACAGACTATCACATTTCATTTCTTTGATTCAAATATTTTCAGTAATATCTACACGATCTTTATGTCTTCAACGTTCAACATACTTGATGTTTTTAGTGTTGTCTCGCTAAAAACCTTATCGAATAACAAAACCCTTTGGAAAAAAACTATTCTCGATCGAAGGGAAAAAAGAGTACAACACAGCTTCAATTTGGTAAAATATGTCGACATCATATCCCCTGGATACTCCCCGATGTCATCTCCACCCGAATACTTTCAAAGTTGTTCCGGATGAGTTCCTTTAGTCATGTGTTTTTCAAACTAAATATTGGTAATTACTTAGAAAATAATCTACCAAATGTCCCTCTCGATTACTTTCGTTGGAGAAGAGATTATTGTTCCTTCATAATCAACAAATTTTGGATTGCACTTTCTTTAGCATTCCTTTTAATGTCTTTATAGGGATAAAACAAATTATGTCAATGGTTACTTTTAAGTACATGATTACATTCTCTATACCATTCCAATGACATTGCATTGGCGCGGAGCTATATCTAGCTAACAAGTTCCCTGAGGATGTAAAATTTAATCGAGTACATTATTATGCTAAGTACAACAATGCATCTATTGTACTTAGATATGGGAATTTCATCTCCCAACACATATTCGTCATCTTCCTTTAGACGAAATGGTCACTTACTTATATTTGAACCTCGACTAATCATGGGAGTGCTATCAGGATGCATGTCTTTGTTAAATTTCATGACAACTTTAGACATATGCAAACTGGTGGAATAATATACCACAAGCTCAGTATTCGATCGAGCTTTCCCTAGATTTTTCATCTCAAATTCGGATTTTAAATAGCTTTTAAAGTCTCTTATTACATCAAGAGTACTCATCATGTCTGTACCGTTGACATAAATAACTACAATTACAAATTAGGAACTTTCTTGTGAATACACAATAAAAAATAACTTATTTGTCTATCCCCTCCAAATCAAATAGCCACTTAGACGGGTATACCACTTCCGCCTGATTGCTTCAATCTATTAGTGAACGTTCTACCTAATTGTAAACGCACTCTGTGGTTTAGAGTTACTTGATTTTGGAAACAAAAGTCTATCATGCACTTTTGTAAATATCTTCTATCTCTTGATTCTTTCAGAGATATGTAACAACATCATACATATGCTGCATTTGAAGTCCTTGTGAAATTACTAAGCTAACTAAATAGCAGAACTTTATAACGTTCATTACAAAAGAACAATTCCGTGGCTTTGTGAGAAACCTCGTGCCACAAGGCGAGTCTTTGTACTTTTAAGACTACTTTCTTCTCATTATGCTTTATGAAAAATTAATTATGTATGTCCAATAGGCTTTACACTTGGTTGGTTAGCACCACCACACCAAATACCCGTATATTTGCCAAAGAACTAAGTTCTACTCCTGGATTGTGTAGGCCAAATATGCTACTTATTTGAAATTAATCAAAATAAAGCATAGTTCGATCTCATTGTGCTCTACTTCTGGAGCAACTATTTATGTATTATATTATCATTGTGCACGCATGATCCTTTCATTGACTCATGTGCATTCTCATAATCCGTTAGGATTTCATTGTTCTCTAGAATCATTTAAAACTTGGAGCGTCATCCAGTTTGATTCATGGACATATTCGGGGAGACAATCTTATGAGATGATTTCCGATGATATAAATAAGTTGTGCCTTACTCACCTACTTCCTTTCTAGGTGAGGATCGATCGAACCAAGTGGTCTCTCCAACTTCCTTTATGGAGCCACGACCTCAACCACACTTCCACTGAATGTAGTTGCAACACCTTAGTCTATGGTGTATATCCTGTATTGAGGATTTGTAACTTTGCAGGTAGGTTTGCAGCTGGTATGTGTGATCTCATCACTTCAGCAATATCAGTGTACATTCTGAAAATCAAATCTTCTTTATCACTTCACATTTACATTTATGGAGTACAAGAATCAATATGAGACATAGTGGGAACACACCATGCCAATTCATGTCGTTCCCTTAGAAAATACTTTTTCTTATCTCCCACTAACGACGAGAAGACTGTCTCATTAAAGTGTCTGCAAATCTAGCGGTAAGATATCTCCTGCCAAAAGTTTTAAAATGCGGATAATTGTTGGGAACTCATTTCCAACATAACTACTTAACAGTTTTGAAGACCCATCATAGTACGATGTGGAGTCGTAATGGCACATATATAGTACAACCAAAAATGCGTAAGAACACGAATGTCGGGCTTAAATCCGGTTACCAACCGGTACGCATAAAAGGTTGACTAATATTGGGTTCTAAAACGAATTAAGTAAGATGCGTGTAATATTGCATATCCCCAAAGCAACAAAAGATAGTTTTGTACGCATAACATATTCCTTAGGCACCATCTCAGAACCTTTGATGGTAGCCTCTGCAGACCATTGGGTATAAGATGCTCTATATTGATCCTATTAAACATGCAATATTCATCAAGTCCTTTTTATGTAAATTCTCTAGCATTAATAAGGGTGGTGAGCCTTTGCACTTTGTATTGAGTAATATGTGCTAGGAGTTTTTAAATGCAAATTTCTTGGGAACTATAACTAGTCCAAAATGTCAAAACATTCACCAGAGCCATAAGTCACTTTAATGGTCCGCATTCTGCATGAATATTTTTTAAATTTCACCTTGTTTTCTTTGTAATATGGATTGTTTACCATTTTTATCTTAGGATGGTCTCAATCCTGTTTCTTGAAAACTTTATAAAATGAGTGATATGCTCTCTTACTTAAAAGCATAATGGGAGGGAGGAGGGGGTTGTGCATCTGATACTTTAGAAAACACTTATTGAGAGATATGCCGTTACTTCGCATTATGTTAATCTTTCTCCCGTTTTTGTTCACTCAAATAAATTGATGTTCGTATGAGTCCTTTCAAAACGATCATCATGTCACAACCAAAGTGGCTTTATGGTTATGCCCAAAGCTTGTATGATTCAATTCCCAACATTTCATCGTCGGAGTCAATATGGATTCAATAATCCAAATACTATAGTGATTTACATTGCACTAGATTGACTAACTAGTTTCTCTAATACATTAGAGACTATGAAAGATGCATTCAATAACATTCTCATCACTGTGAGTTTCCACATGATATCCACTTGCATGCGTTTCTGTGGAATTTAACAAGGTGTAATTATCTCTTGGTACATGTAGAGATTTTATGACGTCTTTGTTCTATCAAATTTTGAGTAGTGCTTCGCTCGATGATCCAATCCTCGTAGTCACATTATAAGGAAATAGTTCAACAACTAGTTTAAATTCCTTAAGCTAGTGGAAGAAAAACAACTATGAGTTAGACACTTGGGTCGTGAGAGTTTTAATAAGTGGTGTGGCCTTATTACGTAATAAAAAAATGGGATTCAACTCAAGTACTTTAGAGTGAATATATATTACGTGTCACCCAATATATCTCAAATGCTTTAAAGAATTTATGTCTCATGTTTTCATTCCATAAGTGCATGGATCTAGTTCAACTCAATAAGATAGTCAATTGGGGCGGCAAAGTTCTTGTTGCCATTAAAGTTGATGTGAAAATTGGTTTCAACTATGTTACACACATTACATTGTATATATCAACACCTATAACCAGGTGCATTTCCAACTCTTTCATTTATGATGGAAGCTAGAATTACATTTTAGCTTCATCCCATGATATATATGTCCCTTTTTTCATGCTTTATATGAGTCGGTATGTCTAACCCTCATTACTTTGGGGTTCTTTCCATTTTCAATTTTGCTACATTTAGCTTAATTTGAGAAATTTTTTTATCTCAATAGGCCAATAGAATCTCAATACACATGTCAACCACTTACTTTAGGTTGAATATATATTATTAAAGATAATTCTCTTGTTGTCATACTTCAACATGTACCGGTTCGTTAGTATTATGGATGAAGTAGAGAAATGAAAATTTTATGACTCAAATCATCTTTTGTGAGTTCTTCCACAAAAATTGGAATACATGTGATTTTATTTAAATGTATGTTTTGAAACTATTGACAGATTAATAGTCGAGTAAGTGGATACATTCCACGGAACATTCAAAAATTTTGGGAAAATATCAAGTATCCAATAATGGTGCTCAAGTACTTCTAAGCCCCAAATGAATACATTGGAATTGAGTTGGTACAACCAATTAAAAAAAATACGCCATTCAACTATATCCAATATCATATTCAAGAGAACAAATAGCATTAAGACCAAAATTCTTAATGATTGAGATCAATAAAAATAATTTAAATTGACCGTTTATATGTTGTTGACTTATTTTAAGAAAAAAATAAACAAAACTAGGCATATCTAAAAACAAATAAATAAGCCTAGCGAGTAAATAAACTTAGCATATAAAAACTCGTGTTGTAGTTACACACCTCAAAATTTGGTTCCCACCATACATAGCCAAAATCGGAACGGGATTGATCGCGCGCGCACTGGAACATAACCAAATCGGAACTGGACAGGGCAGGCCCGGCTCGGCTGGGGCCGGAACGGGATATGACAGCACTGGATCCGGAATGGGACATACACATTTTCGTTTTCACAGACTACCTGCCTCTTTCCAGATGCGGACGAAAAATATTTACATCCTCTCCTCTGAAAGACGATCAGATTTCCCAAATCGCAATAAAAAAAAAACAATCCATTATAAAATGTAATGTAATGATTATGGGAGATTCATATAACATCTCATATAAGATAACTATAATGATTATGAGATTTGTATAACACAGATGGGATCAAATCAATTTTCAGCACAGATCAAAATCAGATAATGGGATCGAATCAACTTTCACCACAGATCGAATCAATTTTCGGATTATGCTACTTAGCTAGTATCTTCTACACACATAATCACGATTGTAGGGGAAAAATATCAAATTTATTTAGTACAGATCTTGAACAGACGTATCAAATTAACAGTGGGGATCGATTTATATGGAGATTTAATTGTAATCAGTATTGATGTATATGGAGATTCATGATTATTTTTGATATATCAAAATCAAAATAATAAAAAAAAAATCAAAATACTTATCTGATTGATTTGATTCCAAAAAAAATTTCTTTGCTTGATGGCAATTGATGTCCAATAATCCATATTAAAAAAATATTTGATTCAATTTAGCTCTGCGGTATAGCATCGGGAAGATAACGTGTTTTGGGAGAATTTGAGGTGAAGATAGAAGATGTAGAGACAAGGAGAAGGATATATTATATAGAATCTTCAATTAGAAGTATTACATAGTTTCCTATATATACAATCCTAGGAATCTAGTTGGACCGCACACCCAATGGGTTGTAGGCCCTGTAACATTTATCATATTATAAGTCCTATTTTGCTTTCATAAAATAACTTCATCAAGAAAATCACTATTTTTACCATCAACACATGTTAAAGTATGTTATAACGGTAAAAAAATATCTTACTTAATGTTGTTTAATTATAAAACTCACATGTTTAAAGACAACAATATTGGAGGTTTGACTTCAATACAGACAACATAAGAACTTCTTGTGTCTAATTGTCTGGTACATGCCTTTGATACTAGGGATGGGTTCACTAAAATATTTAATAGGCGAGTGGGATGCTGACAACGATGTAGGGTGAGAGTAATCTATCATACAAATCGTCCATATCGCATAAATACTCGCTACAATGAAAACATAGTACCAACATTGCCGGTAAAACAAGTTGGGTAAGTGTTATAATGAATAAAATAAAAAACTAACTTAATTTAAATGTGGTTAGTTTTTACTTTCTGCTCAGCTATAATCAAGGATTCAACTTCTGGTTTGTTTAGTTCCCACGTCCAAATCCTATAAGAGAGAACTTGTATTAAAGATATGGAAAATCAAATAATTTTCTTCTTTTTTTTACAAGAAATAGAGTAAGTTTTTCGTGAATGGCAAAAAATATTCATCTTCCAAAGTTTTCCTTGACAAACTCGTATATAGAACAAAAAATTCCACGAAATGCCAATATTATTAGCTAATGGAACCGATTCAGGGTTATTATCCTGGACAAACTAAGTGAAATAACAAAAGCCGTAGAAAGCAAAATGTTTTGGCTGAAGTAGGTTGTTTTGGATGCAATTCTCATGATCTTGGGAACTTTGAATTACGAAAAAAGTAAGCTCCAAAAAATTTGATACCCATAAGAGATAATCTATATTAAGAAGAGAAAATCTTTAATTTTATTTCAATAGTTTGGAATCATATTCCAGTCTACTCGGATATCCCATGCAAAGCACATAATATATGGTGTTCACAATTGCAAAAGCAAACCACCATTGACCATCATATTGTACCCATGAGATATTTTCGTCCTTGTTTAGAAATTTTAATGAGGAAACAATCGTTATTTACATGTTGGGGGCATCTTTGGATACTGAAGCATACGGAAATCCAAAATCAGTCCAACAATGGATTATTTAACACTAAAATATATGATTGGGATAACAAGTATTGTTAGTTATTGTATACATAACATTAAAAAGTTGGCGTCACTCTGATTGTGATTGTAGCCAACCGGTAATCTTTGGATAAGCATATATAAAAACGCGATACAAGTCACAACAAGGCATGAAACAACTTTCAAAAGGTCTTTGGATCCGAAACGATCTTTTACCCCCATAAAGGTACACCATGGTGAATATGGATGCAACCATGTCCCACAGTACTTATAACCTCACCAATATCAATCTACGACGCTGTGAGAAATTGATAATGCCCAAAATGCAATACTTGACTGTAGTTCACATTGTGGATCTCAAAGTCCCACAAGAGCACTGTCCACCCGAAGACTCCAAGTATCTAATGAGAAAAATGGGATTTATAAGAAATAATTAAGTCTAAATAGAAATAGCTAAGAATAATAAAATAAAGATTACGGCCACAAGTGGCGGGTAGAAAATGTCATACCTCTCGTAACCCGGCTTCATGACCACAAAGATTTAACAGTTTGATTAGGAGTTATTACAGTACTTAGCACTAAGATAACAATTTTTCTTTTTTTTTGATAATTTGTACAAATTGCTTACGAAAAAGAAAATTATTGTTTTGAATCAAGTAGAAACACCCCAAAATCCCAAATGTTTCATGCAACAATATCTTCTTCGTTACCCTACCAATAACTATATTTTTAGTTTCTAAACTCCTGATACTGTAATACATCCATATCAAGCAGATGCACAATTTATCATGAAATTCAACACTAAATCATTAATTGAAACTAAATATCATTGAATAAAAAACAAACAATATATAAAAATAGAAAAAAAAAGAATAAATTCTCGTTAAATAGAAATCAGATAAGTGTTATAGTACCTCTTGTTTTATGGTTCCTAATTAAATGCGTCTTTTCTTTCATAAAAATAACTTCATCAAGGAAATCACAGGTTTCACCATCAATAAATGTTAAAAATATGTTGAGAAAGTAAAAAGAATCTTACTTAAGGTTGTTTAATTTTAAAACCCAAGCATCTTACTTAGAGTTTTTAATTTTAAAACACACATGTTTAAAGACAATAGTAATCGAGGCTTGACTCCATTGTATTTAAATATAACATAAGAATTTAATGTACTTTATTGAATCAAGATTACATGTTTTACCTAGAATGGTCATCATTTACGTACTTACATATTCAAAGTGTTCACTTAAGGTATAATATTCAAAATAGTGAAGATTGTGGAAGAATCAAAGGTCTTCGAAAAGGGATTTTCAAAAATCATACAAAACTTTTTATTTCTTCTTTTAACAAAACTTAGTTACAGAATGTGTATAAAGTGTAGATCCAGTAGGCTTAGTTACTAAATATAAGACTATCTGACTTGGCTACTTAGATAACTGGAAGTATGACTGTCATGTTGAAATTTATTCGTTATTTATCTTTACATCCTATTATTATACCTAAAATAATCATCATTAAAAAAAACTAATTTAGTTCTACCCTCTAACCAAAAACTGAACATAATCCATAAAAATAAATAAATTAAGTTATACATATGATCAACCAATCAATTGCATATATTGTTGAACCATGGATAGAGTTCATGAAAAAGCTTAAATTAAAAGAAAACTTTTACTTTATTGTAATAGTATAGAACATAACTCATATCATAGTCCGCTAGAATGTTTCATCCAAAGCATTGAACCGTGTTTACCAATAATTCCACTACCAACCATCATTTATCATATTCTACCCACTAGCGTTTCTTGTCCTAGATTAGAAATTTTAGTGAAGAAAAAAATGTAATTGTAATCGTGAATGAATGTTTGAATGCTGAAAGTTCAAAAAAAAATCATCAGTTTAATAGTACACTATTTAACACTAAGATCTAAAACATATAAAATATTAGTTATTGCGTACATACCATTAAGAAACTGATATCGTTCTTCTTGGTCTTTTTTTTAATTGTAACCAACCATTACACTTTGGATAAGCCGATATAAAAATAGTATACCAGTCGAAGCGAGGTAATCCAAAAACCGACTTTTACCCCCTTAGAAGGTGTACCATGTCCGGTAATACTTATTACCTCGGAAAATTAGTAAAATCATCACAAGTTATTCACACACTACTTAGGGAAAAATATAAGTATCAGACAAATCATCAACGTCTGCTTCCCTCTTCTTCTTCAACCAAATATTTTCATATCTCAAATGCAAACAACCATTCCAAGAATATTAAAAGAAATTCCTTGTACACACAGCTTGTTCACAAAAATTTAATGTATCATTCTAGCCACAAAGATAATATGGTACCAAGTTTTGATCAAGTTAATCTGATGTAGATAAAATACCTGAAAATTAATTTAAGAATAATTCAACCAATGTTTTAAACTTAAAAAAAAAAGTTGAGTAAGACACGTGATTGCTTGATGTCAACAAGTATAATCGTTGGTAAATTGATGAGCTAGTTACAATTTTCTACTGTTCATTCTTTGATACTATAAGTACTACTACCTAAAACATAAGTCTTAGATTTTCAAATGGTTGTACAATTAACAATACACCTTTGCAAAAATAAAAATAAATTTTTTAATAAATAAATTACCCCGTTTTGGAATCAAGATTTTCCATATGGTTTGGCACAGACTCTTGAGAGAGTTTTTTTTCCCAACTATTGCCCAAATTTAAGCCATAATATTGCAAAATATTCGATTTTTAGAGTCCAACCGTCATAGTAAGGACCTATGTAGTACGAGGTGGAAAACCAACAAGGTCATAACATTAGCAGAATAGTACGAAACGTCGTGAGAAACTGATATTTTCCAAGATTTAACATTTGATGGTAGTTCACATTATGAAACTGTAAAAGTCCTATAACACCCACACTTTTATCCATAGCGCATGCTCAAAATTGCGTCGTTTTCATGAGACGAAACTTTATCTCGAAGCTTTTGTTGCGCATTAAGAACATGTTGGCTCATGATAGAAGTTGATCCACAATGATGCATCACATCAGTTGGAGGCTAGCCAAGCGCAATGATGCACCATAATGGTGCATCAACCAAATGGGAAGGCTGGACAAGTGCAATATAACACCATCATAATGCTTTAGGCCGACTGAGTACGATATTGCACCACTATGGTGCAATATTCAGGTTGGCCATCAGGAAGAGATGTAAATACCACCACCATGGTGCATGGCAGACGATCATGAATAGTGAAGCTGGCATGTCAAAGAGCTCTCAAAATTAAAGTTGTAGAAATGTGAAAAAGATATATATATATATATATAGGGACGAAAGTTGGTTGGAGGTACATTAAGGAATAATGCACCACTAAACTTCAAAGCTTAGCGGGTAAAGACTATATGATGCAAAAGCATTATTGTGGGGCGTTGCTTATTCGAGAGAGCTTCATGATGCTCAGGCATCATCGTCACGACGTTGTGAAACTAAGAATGCACACCACGGTGCAAAGCGAAGGAAATGCCAACAATGCACACTCTTGGTCATCATTTGCAAAGGATCATTTGGCCTATATGGACGACTATGCTTTGCTCGGCTTTGGCCTTATACTACGAGTTAACTTTATTTGCTTGTCCCGATGTGGATGAACTACGTCCAACGCTTGATCCCTTCGAGCCACAGATGAGGGTACTAGGAAGCTACAATGAGTTGCATCATTAGTGGCCCGCCACCTTGTCGATCATATCATCTAATTGTGAGGTGATTGTGACATAATGGTTACTCATATCATCGTGCTCGGAAATGCGATACAAGAGATGATTATTTCCATACTTGATGAGGTAAGTTGCAGATCATTCCTTGGATGGTTATATATATTACCTATCAAGCCTTTCGACATAGGCATGCACTAATTGTGAATTTCGCATGGACGGGATAGGAAGTGATAAACATATTGATCACATTTCTCTATTTTGTTAGTACTCATTTTATATTTAATTATTATGGTGTTTTATCTGTATTAATTGTGTGTATAAGTATTTTTTTTAGAAATAAACTCTTGTGAAAATCGGCTCGAAAATGATGCCCGCGTATTTTGTCTAATTTCTTAATCACGAGCATCAAACTTCATATAAAAACATAGTATAATGAATGAATAGACTAACAGAAACACTCTATTGATGAGTGTAATCTTTCCAGCTCTAAATAACAAAAGTTTTTCCCCCATATCCGCTTAGATATAAATCTATCCACCACCTTATCATATTTTGCAACACCACCACACTAGATATGGATTCCAGGGTATGCCCAAATAAGTAGTTTCTTTTTTGTTTTTTTAGTGATGTTATCTAGGTTCTATGAGTTGTGATTTTAGGGTCTTGAACTCTTATGTGTTTCCTTCATTTTTCGCCCCTTTGGTTTTCGGGGGTGGGGGCCTTTTGCCCCCATTTCTTAATTCTTGTAATTACGTTTTTTTGCTGTAATAAACCATTTGGACTTGGAAAAAAAAATCTATAGTTTCTAAATAGCAATCAAGAATTAAGGAAATTCAATTAAATCACCTTCATACCCAGCTCCATGAATAAGGCTTTTTCATTTAAGGTATGTAAGAAGCTCAAAACAAAGAAGAACTAATCTTAGATTCTTAACCTAATCAACATGAACATGCAAAAGATAATAACTCATTTGCAAATTGCAAATGACTAATTAGCATGTCACCATCTTTAGCTTGAATCCGAGAAAGCAATCCTTGATCTTGAGCTTGCCTAATCATGCAAGTATAAGCTTCCCAACAAGAAGAAACAAAAAAGGTGATAAAGGATCCTTTTGTCTTATCCCCTACTTGTTTTGAAGTATCATGTTGCACTTCTATTAACTAAAAGAGAGAATCTAACATGAGTCTACATAACATGTTATCCCTCCTCTTAATCTTTTCTCTCAAAATCCTATCAACTTGACATGATAAAAAGCCTTTTCAAAATTTACTTTGCACGATTACTTGGTTTGCCATTCTTTGACTATCAATCAATTATCTCGTTAGCAACTAACACCTCGTCCTTATCTGGAGTTTATCCTTGGTCAAATGGGATTTGGTTCTAAGTGGTGCAAATGGATGAGATATTGCTACTCGACGGCTAGTTTCTCAATCCTCATTAACGGCTCGCCTTTTGGTGGTTTTAGAAGCTCCAGAGGGGTGAGACAAGGAGATCCAATCTCACCCCTTTTGTTTAACATTGCAATGGAAGGCTTTTCTAAATATATTGACAAGGCAGCTCGATTAAACATTATACATGGTTTCACCGTTAAAGATCAAGGTACCCAGATTGATCATTTGCATTATGCGGATGATACTATACTTTTTGTTGACAGTAAGTGGGAAGAATTGTTTGATTTGTTCAGCTTATTGAAGTGTTTCGAAACAGTATCAGGACTAAGAATCAACACTCTCAAGACCAGATTAATTCCTATTGGGGAGGTGCCAGAATTAGAAAGTTGGGCAGTGAAGTTAGGGTGTTCAGTAGACAAGCTTCCATTCACATACTTGGGGATGCCAATTGGTGCCAATGTTAGATCCAAATCCATCTGGGACCCTATCATTGAGAGATTTGATCACTACCTTGCAGGTTGGAAGAGGATCTCATTAACCAAGGGAGGTAAAATTGCTTTAATAAAGAACACACTTTCTTCTTTACCAATGTATTTCTTCTCAATTTTCAAAGCTCCAGCTTCCGTGGTAACAACTTTGGAGAAGAAAATGAAAGATTTCTTATGGGAAAATGGAACTGAATCCCAAATCTCCCATTTGGTAAATTGGATTATTGTATCTAAATCAAAAGAAGATGGTGGAGTTGGTGTAAAGAGCTTGAAGGAGATGAATATAGCTTTACTCAGTAAGTGGTGTTGGAAATATGGGATTGAAAAAAATCAACTCTGGTATAAAATTATCATTGAAAAGTTTGGGTCCAACGGCTCACAGTGGCTACCTAATGAAGTCAAAACTACACATGGTAAATCTTGCTGGAGAACGATAGTAGAAAACTACCAGTGGATTGCAAAGAACTGCACCATAACTATCCATTCTGGCACCAATACTCTTTTTTGGTCGGATACATGGATAGGTGACCTTCCTCTGAAGTTAAGTGCACCTGATCTCTTTAGATTAGCAAGAAACAAGCAGGCCACTGTTGCTGATCATATTCTTAATGAAGGTTCTCTTAGTTGGTCCTTTGATTTTAAAAGAAATTTAAGGGATCATGAGATACAACAGCTTACTAATCTCTTAGCCATCATCGGTACTTCTCCACCAGCTTTAAATGGCCAACCAGATGTAAGAAGATGGAACCTACATAGTACAGGTATTTTTTCTGTAAAATCTTTATATGATTGTCTCACTACCAATACATCGAACTCATCATCTTTCCCCACTGCTTTTATATGGAATCCAAAAGTCCCCCCTAAAGTGTGCTTCTTCATTTGGTGTGCTGTCCTAAGTAAACTCAATACTGCTGATATGTTAATCAAGAAGGGAGTTGATATCACAAATAGGTGTATCATGTGCTCAGAAGAAGAATCCATTGATCACTTATTACTTCATTGTTCTTATGCCTATAAGGTGTGGTTTAATATTCTCCCTAGAAAGAATTGGTCGTGGGTATTTCCGAAGACAATGTCAGATTTATCAAAGTGTTGGTCTTCAGAGGGTTTATCATCTACTGGAAAGATAGTGTGGCAATTCATCCCTGCCGCTGTCACATGGTCTGTTTGGAACGAAAGAAATAACCGAAAATTAAGAGACAATCACAGATTCAAAACAGAAGAAGACCTAAGTATAGACATCAAATCGCTTATACTAAGTTGGGCTGCAGCTGCAAACATACAACTGCATATCAATTTTGCTGCTAGTGTTTTGGATTGGGGATCTCTTTTCTTGTAATCTTTTCATTTCTACATTTTTTTGTTTTTCTTTTCTGTTTCTACCCCTGGTAGACTTTTGTATATCCTCCTTCTGCTTCTCTTAATTATTGCTTTCTTCCTTTTCAAAAAAAAACTAACACCTCGTCCTAAACATATCTTAATAAAAGCTGATCGTTGTCCAGAATTACTATTAGGAAAAACCAGTTTGAACCTTGCATATAGAAACAATTTTATAAGTCCCAAACTAAGTAATCTTAGACCGTTCCTTAGAATGTTAAGTAATACCGACGAAAATTAATGATGACTGCATAAACTGGCCTGGAGTCTTAAAATGAAAATACAAAATATTTTATTTGTTTTCAGTGAGTATTTAATCCGTTACTTCCGCATAAAAATGATTAAATGATACTCCATCCGTTTTAAAAAAATAAATAAATATACTTTAGATTTCATTTTAGCCTAAAAATAGCTAGCATTTTTAGGGCGACCCTAAACGAATTAGGGGCGACACAAAAGACAAAATAGGATGAAAATATTTGTATGCCCCTTCATAATCGGTAGTTTAGTAAGCTACCGATTGCAAAATCTCATTTTTGGGACAACTCTATATTCGGTAGTTATATGAACTATTTTGACTACCGATTATAGGCTGAACCAAATTAGAAAAATATAGGATTTTTTGCAAAATCTCATTTTGGGGCAACTCTATATTCGGTAGTTATATGAACTATCTTGACTACCGATTATGGTAGGATTTCGGCAGAGTGGTCCACTGTATAATTGGAAGTCAGGATACCTTCATTTACTACCGATTACAGGCTCAACCAATGCAGTTGAAAAAGCTCGGTGCGGGCATGGACGTGGTATGAATACAACGCCGGTACGCTATACAAAGGGGTGCAGGGAGGTCCTGGGGTGTAGCCCTCCGATCGTGTTCTACGAGAAAATTGAATTTGATCTGTTTTGGATTTTTTTTCGGTTTTCTTAAGCACTGCAGTCATTTAATTCGATCATAATTTTGCACAAAAGGTTAAATTGAAAAAGTGATAGTATCGAAGTAATACTGTCCGTATGTTCAGATGATTGAATGATTAAATCGCATGTAATATTAATTGAGCATGCCAACACGTTGTTAGAATTTCATGAACCGTATTTTAGGGACCATCCTTTTTTTTGGGGACCATTGTTTTATAAGGCCCCCCACACTACAATGTTAAGGGGTGTCCTAAAAATCATGAGATTACCAATTTGCCCCTTACCCTAATTAACACCACCACCACCGATTACCACCACCACCTCCGATTATCACCACCACCAACCACCAATTCCTACCACCACCGCCCACCACCACCACCATCGCCGATTATCACCACCACCACCTCCGATTATTGAGTGACTAAAGTGATGGAAGAAGAAGAAGATGGAGAAAAAAATTATTTTGAGATGGGTGAAGATGGAGAAAAAACTTCCTCTGGGTACCGAAGTATGCTTGTAACTTAGTGAATGCTGCTATAAACAGCCTAAAATATCTTGAAAATCAAAATTGTAACAAAAAAATTTCAACCAGTCAACAAAGTTCGGTTTTATTATATGAAGAACATGTAACCGAACTTTCTGCAACTGCAGTTCGGTTAATAAATCCAAAATCACAGGCAACCGAACCGGAGATTTAATGGAGTTTTTGTTTGTTCGGCCAGCTGATGAAAAATAAAATGTAACCGAACTACTATGCTTGAGTTTACAGAGTTTTATTCGGTTCAGTCGACTAGACCACGTTGTAACCGAACTTTAAACAACAGAGTTCGGTAAGTTCGCACAATTTTATTTTTTGACATTAAACCGAACTCAACATTTGGCTATATAGAGAAGAGTTCGGTTTTAAAATTATTTTTGCGAGTTAACCGAACTCATTTACAGAGGTATGTTCGGTTGGTTCGCAAACTTCAATGCAACCAAGTTCCCAACCGAACTGCAGGTTAAAAGTAACCTAGTGTTAGAAGTTCGGTTGGTTCGTAAACCTCAACATATTTTGCGAATCAACCGAACTGAACTTTAAACAACAGAGTTCGGTTTAGAAAAAATTAATTCGTGATAACCGAACTCAGAGTTCGGTTGAGTTTTTTTGCGGCGTAACCAGAACTGTCTCTCAAGAAAAAAACCTCCATTAAACCTCTCTGCAACTTCCATTTTCAATTAATTTTGATGATTACTTCTCATTTTTTCAACCAAAAACGAATGACAAGCAATGAGTTTGTGAGAATATATTTGTTAATGATTTAAATTATATATATATATATATATATATATATATATATATATATATATATATATATATATATATGTGGTGGTGGTTTGTGGTGGTGGTAATAGGAGGTGGTGGTGGTAATCGGTGGTTGGTGGTGGTGGTAATCGACGGTGGTGGTGGTGGTGGGAGGAGGTGGTGGTGGTAATCGGTGGTTGGTGGTGGTGATAATCGGAGGTGGTGGTGGTGGTAATCGGCGGTGGTGGGTTAATGTTATTTTTTACTTAATGATTTCACTAATTATAACCCAAAAATAATTAAAAGGGTAGTTTAGGTATTAATTAAAATATATTCATAAGGGGTGACCTACATTTATAAGGGGTGTCCTACCCTAAAAAAACAATGGTCCCCCAAATAAACAAGGGTCCCAAATTACGGTTCAATTTCATAGTCATTTATGGGCCTAGCCTGTAACTGAACCTTTTATGAGCCTCTAAAATATCTCAGCTTCAGGCCGTGAACAATCCCCCAGTTTGTCATAAACATGCGACTGGTATCGGAAAAGAACTATTGTACATTTGTACTATGATGGCATTTCTCAAATCAATTTTGTAAAGGATTGCAGTTAACTCTTCTGCATTATTAACATGAAATAATGCATGGGCATTACAAAACCATAGCTGCTAACGTGGGTATCGGTTTTACCGAGGAGATACCAAATCCAATATTAAAACAAGCAAAGAAGGACTTTGTCTTATAATAAAATTTGGTACCCTTATTGGCAATGTTGCTCAAAATGGGGATAGCCCTCCTAGATTCTAGAACAAAGTTCCATGGAAACAAGCTAGCGGTTCAGTGGTCTTGCCTGATTCTAGAAAAGAGTTCCATGGAAACGAGCTAGTGCCTAGCGCTTATATTGCTCATTTCAGTTTAGGTTCAAGGTTCAAAATTCAAATCTCCGCTCCACAAGAGGCTTTTTTTTGGTGAGAGAAAAGAAGGCTCAACTGCCTGATCATTTGCCAGTTACTACGTTATGGATATACGCAACGTACACTTTAAAGTATAGCAATCACTTTAAATGATTCCCCGAATCTATAGATTTGGACCCTGGGAGTGATTTGTAACGAAGGATCTAAAAAATTGACCTGCATACGAGTATATTATCACAACACTAGACAAAAACATTGGTGTCTCAAGTTGAGTTTCAATCTGCGGCCGGCCGATCTAAAACTGGTGTCCTGCGTCATGCAGTTCAGAAAAAATCTTACAAGGCCTCAGGTCATTTCTTTAGTACCTATTGGGCTTTCACCCATCAGACCAGCATTAGGTGCATTATCAACTTTCTTCTGGGGACACAGGGAGTGACTTTTAAGGATTACCATGACCTGATTCATGAACAATAATAGAGTTAGTGTTTTAAAGTAGTCCAGTAATTAGTATGGATGATGAACGTAATTAACAATAGTAAACCCATTAAATTAAGCATAAGCTGAATTAGTAGAGTGCGAATTCGTGCACACTCTTTAACGAGTGTATATTTCACAATTTAATCTCTACCCTTGATTTAATTTAGGGAGTTATGTAACGAGGGTCGTGATTCTAAACATGAAGGGTAATAGGGCCATCCGTTAAATAATCAACCAATCAGAAAAATATGTGAAATATACACTCGTTAGAGGAGTGTGAACAGATTCAGACTCGAATTAGTATGGTAATGTTGGCACTTATCGGGATAAAAGATCATACCTTTTATTTTCCTTTTTTCAGTTTCTCTAGATCTGCTTCAGCTTCCTCTAGTTGCTGCTTTAGTATGACTATTCTCTTCTCCACTCCTTCCACTGTCCCTTTAGTGATGGCAGGCTGGTACGGTGTAATAAAATGATGTGAAAAATCTTTCAGAGCTTGAACTCCACACACCTGTAAAACTCAAGTCCTGTCATCAATAGGAAAACCAAAAGTAAAGTACTACTAATGGATGAAAACGGTGGTTTTAAACGGAGCCAGTATCGGACCTCCTCCTGAAGCAATGGCAACTTTGTGATGTTGAAGTCATCATACAACATGTAGAACTGATCAAGATATTTTTGTTGCATTCGCATACGTGCTTTTAGCAACTTAGATTCAACACCTGCAAGATCAGCACCAGTTCGACAAATCAAATACAAGTACTAGGAATGTAAAAGATGGTACTACTTGATTCATAATCAAAATCAATGCAATGATTCACTTGGTGGGTCTTCTTGGCCCAATTTACACCTGAGTTAACAAATTCAACTCAAAATTAACCTTATTATGTAACACACGCGAGAGAGGTTAAAGATATTGGTTTTGAAAGAACGGGTTAATCATTCAAGTGGTTGATTTGAACTGGTTTTTGAGCACAATATAACAGCAACTGTAAAAAGTGGTTGATTTGAACTGGTTTTTGAGCACAATATAACAGCAACTGTAAAAAGTGGTTGATTTGAACTGGTTTCTGAGCATAATATAACAGCAACAGTAAAAAGAAAGAGAAAACAAACCTTCTTCATCGAAAAGTACTTGGTTAATGATGATATTGTGAGTGTCTATCTCAAATTTGGTGAGTTCTTGCACCAGCCTCTCTGTCTCGTAGAGGGAAAGGAATTCAGGAATACAAACACATATGAATGTTGTTAAGTCCTGCCCAAAGAAAAACAGATGCAAATAAATAAGTAAAAATGTAAGTTAAGCGCTTGGATCAAACAGGAGAGTTCAGCATGTGAGATCATACCGGATTCTTAAACTGCCTATTCACTTGTTCAATTACATCTTTCATACCCTCGAGTTTCCCTAAGATTGCTTCCTCACCAAATTCATCACCAACTCCAAAAAGCGTACTCATCTGTCATGAAAATGTATCAATGCCAGCTACGACATAAAAATACTACACTAGTTCCCACTAACTAAGCGCATATAATGGACAAACTAGCTTGTTCAATTGAGAAGGACCTACTCTATTTGGAATCAAATGGTAACGAGACCCAGGGAAGAGAAGAGGGAGAGGGAGAGAGGCATATCAACAAATACCTGACTAATTAATCCACCAAACTTATTCTTCAAGCTCATAAGTTTTCCCAGACCCTTCTCCAGTGTTGATGGGAACTGCAGTAGCCTTAGAGTATGGCCAGTTGGTGCTGTATCAAATACTATCACAGAGTAATCCATTGTTTGAACTAACCTGCAGAATATAGAGTACATCAGTGATGTCAACAATTAACAAACAAAATGATAGTCTTCGATTGATCAGACAGATCAGGTAAACATACTTCTTGTATACCATAAGTGTATACCATAAAGAATGAGACAATTGGACAACAGCCATCAACAAGTATCTCAGCCAGTCCTTGTCACAATCATTCACTTTCTTGGCGTACATTAAATATCCAAATCACCTCTTTAGCCAATTGTCATCTCCATGCATTTACATTCATCTCAATAAAAAAGACTGAGCCGAAGTTTGTGATCATTAGCATTCATTCAATGGCTCTATTAAGCTTTCAGTTATAAACTATGTTCTTCCATTACAGTAGGCTCATATCAGCCTTATGACTTTGACTTCCTATCCTAAGTGAACATCCTAATTGCTAGCAAGAGAGGATCGTGTTATTTCTCAATTCCCTAACAGTATGCTCCAAATTACACTTGCAGCACTACAATACCATATTGTTTTAACTTGATATTTTTTTGTTGCCCACAGTATCAAGTACGTATTCCCAGTTGCAATTTACGCCTAACTCCTGGTTTTAGGGATTTAAGAATGTGTAATAGTAATAGTGCATCAGTGCCCACAACAAGGGCTACTGCAGTATCTATCAAAGAGCATAAGATAAATCACATTTTCCATCAAGGCGAATGTGCAACATCCAGCAAACGAAAAACATTAAAAGTAGTACAGACCTGGGTATTACACAACTTCGGTCATTATATAAACAGAATAAAGGGTTACATTATAGTCAACTCATCACTAGGAGCGAACCGCTTACTCAGAATGCAAAAAAGCTGAGCTCATGGGATTGCTCTTCAACAGAAAAGTAAAGGGCACTAAGAATCTCTAGTTACTCAGGCAAACACAAATTTCCAAATTTGCCTTACATTTTTTTTTTTTTTGACTACGCTACCTAAGATGTTAGACGCACAGATTTTTGCTCTACCGACTTTCTAATGTTGCAAGAGATAAAATGAAAAGGGAGAAGAGAAAATAAGAGAGAACTTACTTGAGCATCTCTGCGAAACTCATAGCTTCATCAATTCCAGGGATTGCATTTGCAAGCTCAGATACAAAGCTATCCATTCCTTCCGCATTCGGCAAATCATCATTCTCTACATTAGGATCCACTTCCTAAAATAAGCATACATCAAATTATCACCGACACCCTAAATTAGCTTCATAAAATATACTACCCAAAATTCATATCGAACACATAAAAATCCCCAAATTCGTCATCACCATTACCAATTTATCAATCAACCTAAACCAAATTGAGTCAAACTAATTTTTCTAAAGATGAAAACAATTGAAGTCTTTAAGAATTGAATCGAAAGAAACGAGATAACAACAATTTACCATGGCAAATAGATTTGTGAATCCATTAACAAGAGTAGGAGTTTTAGTAAATCTCTGTTGAAAAGCATCACTGAGATTATGAGCAGGATCAGTTGAGATAATGAGAACAGAAGATCTAACTCGAGCTAATTGTATTGATATTATTGAACTACATGTCGTTTTACCAACACCTCCTTTTCCTCCAACGAATACCCATTTTAATGTATCTTGTTCTAATATGTTCGCAATTGATCCTTCATGCTCACTCGCCATTAATGGGATTTTCGACGAATTTTGAAGAAAACCCTAGATTTGAAATTGGACTGGTAGTTTAAGGATGATACGACTGCGAGTGAAAACTGGAAAGGCGAAGAGAGCCGCTCACATGGAAAACTGATGCCAAGGAGCGTTTCGGAAGAAAAAGTATATGGTGTTGTAGATTCCCATTCCGGTTACACGTGTTGTTGTATTCTTTTTTTTTTTTTTTTGTTTATTACCATTGTTATCTACCGTGCAGGGTAACTGTAAGATTAAACTGGCTTTTGTTTTTACTTTTTACTATTGGGAACCCAGGTCCATCGTTTGTTACCAGTGATTCCTACTCCTAGCATGTTTTACCAGAAATAGAAGTGCTCCAGCTTCTCCAGGAGCCATCACCAAAAGTCAGAAATAAAAGAAGTGGGAATGTTATAAACGCCTTTATTATTCATGGATCCTGTACAAATACCGTTAAGGGTCTTTACAAATACCCCTAATGGCACAATTGAAATTGTAAACAAAAAGATATTTCATATAATCCATTTTTAACCTTTATATCTTTTACTTCAGCTTCTTCTTTATTTCTGAATCGAGAAAAAACAATGGAACACTCCACCATCTCCATCACTGCCGCCACCATCTCTATCTCCGTCGCCACCATAACCAACGCCACCAACACCACAATCATCTCGGTGAGTTATCACGTATTTACTCTTCAATTTCTCATCTAAATGAAAATCTCTCTTCTCTATCTCTCCGACAATCACTACCACCACCATCTCTTCCGCCAACTGATTCCGATTTTATCGAAAATTAATTATCAGCGACTGATGGTTCATTTCCAGAAAGACCTTCTTCTTCTTGTAAAGATTAATTTCAAAATCAGATTCAAAAAGATTGAGATTTGATTTCTGATAAGTTTAGAATCGAACTTGTTCGAATTATTGAAGCTCAATTTATAATGTAGTCTCAATTGTTGATGATGATGGTGATAGAGATGATGGTCGTGGCGACGGTGGAGGAGGAAGTCAAACCTCTGTAATTTATAGATGGTGGTGGTGGTGGAGGAAGATATCAGATTTCCACTCAAAATCTCAACAAAGAAGAAGAAGAATTTTCATATAAGGAATCTTAATTATACCGATATCAATTTCAGCAAGGTCTCTCCTCGACAACTCAGTAAGTAAATCTCTTTCTCTTAGAAAAATTAAGTTCTAACTTCAGGATCTGACATTGTAATTCAATCAATACTTCAAATTTCTGAAAAATTACTTAAAATTGCTGAAATCATAAGTAATAATATGGTAGTAAGATCTTGTGTAGTTTCTCTTATACTTCACTATCCACCCATTCCAGTTCCAATTGTGGTTTAATTCCGTTGGTCTTGGCAGTAAACCATGGAACTGAATTATAAGATTAGCTTGAAGTCCATGAATTTGTCTTGAGTGCACCGACAACTCAGTTACACAACTGTTGTGGAGAAATTGTGTGTCTCATTTAAGTTTTTGAATTCTGGGTCTCATTTATAATTTTTGACCAACTTGGTCTCATTTATAATTCCAAATTTATATATTTTGTCTAACGAATGCATGAGGTTGGAAGTATATTGAAAATGTTGAATTTGCTTTTGCAATGTTACAGTTAAATAAGTTATGGGTTTTGTTTCATTGGTCACATTTAACTGCAAGGTTCAATTAAGTAAATTCTCAACATCGTAACTTTTTTTATTTCAGGTTAACATAATATGAGAATCCCCTGTTGCAAGGCTTCCCACGACCAACGACACGATTGCAGTCCTAATGCCGCACCCAGTAGGTACTTACCATTATAATTCATACTTCATATTGATTATTCCCAATATCGATCTTATTTCTTCTATAAGCTATCTTCTGTTAGTAAGCAAGTTTTTTTGTTCTACCATGCTTGGGGATTAGGAAACAGATAGAAAATGCTAACTGGGGAGACTAATTTTCCATTCTTCTCACGAGGTTCTTTTAGCTCAGTTTATAGGGAATAAACATTAAATCCAACTGTTCATCGACTTATGTTTTACTTTTTAGTAGTAATTTGAATAGTGGCAAACATATCTTAACTTTAAGCTTTTTAAAAAGTTTTTACATGCCTTCACATATAATAACATGTCCCTTCTAAGTATATTTGTATATAATCATGGATTTAGTATTTTTTATGTCGCTCTGTCCTTTGTGCTACATTGTGTAAACTAAAGTAGCTCATTTTGTTGAATATTACTCCTCATTTCTGTAGAAGTGGCCATTTCATTTGTTGTGGCTTCTTTGATGCTTACACATGATCCATTGATCAATTCGGTAATTTCATTCTTCAATAATGTGAAAATGAACTGCAAAAACATTGAAACAACTATATTAGATGAACCTATGAGTGGTGTTAGTAGGTTGACCGATCACAACTGCTCCGTCTTGAAGGGACAATAATTGTGACCCTGTACAACCTCATCATGTTGCTTCCAACTTCGGGAAAAACTTGACCAAATTGATTCCTGTTTCTGGAGACAACTTGTATCTCTTGTTCTCGTATTGAGTTAGGTTTTGTCTTTGGTTTGTTTCAGTTTATTTTGTCATGTAAAAATTATTTTTATGAGATTATTTTTGCATCTTAAGATTCTCTCAAGCCATTTCTGATTCAACTACCATTAGGGAGATGCAAAGTGTTGATTAGTGGTAGTTATGGAATTGGTGGTTAGCTAGTTATGTATGGACGTTGATATAACATTTGTTACTTCTTAGAAATTACTCATTTACCTTTTTTCCAGTCCGGGGGCTTATTCTTGTTATCTCTACTGTGATACTTTCTTGTTCAGGACTTTGATTTTAGTAAACTGAATGAATAGCTCAAACACTATTCCCAAGAACATCATGGAGTTAATAAGGATGGCTAACCAATTTATATTTGGATTTTCTTCCATATATTTTCAGGTATATTCTCTCTTGATGCATATATTGATTCTTGAGTCTATATATTTGGTAGCCAAAATTACTCTTTTTGATTTTTTATTTGTTGAGAAGATTATTTATGTACTTTTATTGGAGAAAATTTTTGCTAGTTGCCTCCTAATTGGAGACAACTTGAACAAGTTTCCTTCACGTTTGGAGACAACTTGGGCTAGTTTCTTCCTTTCTTGGAGACAACTTGAGCTAGTTGGCTCCAATCTTAATTGCTTTCGGTACTTTTTTACAGTAAGTTTTGGCATATATCTACCGTCACATATAAATCCATTTGAAATGTTGATAATTAATGGGGTCGACTATTTTTAGTGTTTGCATTATAAATGGGTGTATAGTTAAGATTAGGATGCATATCGAATTTCATGTTACTCAAAATATAAAATGAAATCCTGCTTTTGCATATTTAGTTATTCTCTGACTGGGTGCTTTCCTTCATGATAAACCTAGATTTTTTATTTTTATTTTGGCAGTTGTATGAACCTAGAATTATTCTCTGACTGGGTGCTTTTCTAATTGTAAGTGTTGATTTGATAAACATAGAATTCTTGATTTGTATAGATTATGGTAGGATGTTTGTCAGCGGGCACGGGATGTGTCACTCATTTTTGTTGGTAAGAGCAGTCATTTCATGTACGAGGATTTGAAAATGTGTATCCTACTCTTACAAACATCTACTATGGTACATCACTTTTTAATGAAAAAGAAGCAGCTCATTCTTGAGTCTATCTAGAATATATTTACATGGTTTCATTCTGGATTGGGGTTAACAATAGTTTAACTTTATCTAGGCTTGATCCATTTCGTTCTTGGACTCTAGATTTTGGGGACAAAAAGTTGCTTTCACTTTTGGAGGAAACTTGAGATAGTTGTTTCCAAATTGGAAGCAACTTGAGCTAGTTGATTCTAGATTCGAAGGCAACTTGAGCTAGTTGGCTCCGTTTTTTCTATTGTTTCTTTCTGTTGAATGAAGTAGATAATACCCTCATCATATGCATTTTAATACTCTTTTGTAGTTATATCGACATGTTTGGTCTGTGTTACAATTTATCTTTCTTTTGGATGTGATTTTGATTTTTTTTTTTTTTTTTTTGCATTGACGAATCTGTGGTGCAATGGTAGCACGACTGACTCCATGTCAGAAGATGTGTGTTCGACTCACGCCAGGTTCACTCATTCGTATATATTTTTTTCTTTTGGAGATAACTTGTGTTAGTTGCCTTCATATTTGGAGACAACTTGTGTTAGTTGATTTCATATTTAGAGACAGCTTCGGCTTGTTGCTTTGATTAATTATACTTCTCACGAGGGGGCGTAACCCCGAGTGAATTGTGTCACTTTAACTAGAATGAACTTTATTAACATTGTTCATGATTCATATTCATGCTGTTTTTGAGCTGACTAGTTGCCTCCAGTTTGTAGTTTTTGCTTAACCTATTTTTTTCTTTGGTTGTGAGTTTATGTTTTTGCTTTCTATTGTTGAGGTTTTTTCTTAGGTTAACATGGTTTTTGCAGAGAAATAATGTACTGTCGAGTGTTTTTCAAAGGAAAAGGATGTAATCGGAAGTTCTCAAGAAGAGGTGTGGTAGGCTTATGTTTCGCAGTCGTTTAATGCTGGAAAGCCGCATTGGATCATCGTGCACCAATATTCCGGAGGAAGACAGGGATTTAAAACTTCTACAGGCTTATGTTCCTATGAAATTTTTCATTTTCCTGTTTTTTTGAACTTGTTTTTATGTTTTGTGAACATGCTTTGCAAGTTTTTATTTTGTGAACTTTTTTTTTGTTTTACCTGTTATATTGCAATTGTTCCAAACAATTTGTTGTTTTTGTAAAAGTAAATTGTCTTTATATTTCTGCTCCAGGCTCTACTAGTATTTTTTGCAGGTATAGGTTTCAAATAACTTGTTCTAGTTTGCTCTGGATGTGATAGTTGATCTCATATTTTGGAAACAACTTATGCTAGTTGATCCCAGATTGGAGCCAACTTATAAAACTTGCTTCTGAAAAGAGATACTTCAGGCTCTTGGTTTCCAAATTTGGGAAAAATTTATCCAAGTTGCTTCCAATACTGGAGACAACTTTTTTCTAGTTGCTTCCATTACCGGAGATAACTTTTTCCAGTTGCTTCGAGAATCAGATATCACAAGATCATGTATTTCAGACTATGGGAACAACTTCACCAAGTTACTTCCAACACTGGAGACAACTTGTTCTAGTTGATTCCATCTCTGAAGAATTTGAATCAAGTTTCCTATGGAAAATAAAAACCGCAAGGGTCTGTTCATATTTTTATACATCTCTTACCTGCAATCATACAACAATACTGACTGCATCTGTAGTCATATTTCAACAATATTAAATATAATTAAACCTTTCATTAATGTTAAGAATCAAAAATTTTACATATTCATTAAATAGATATATAACCATTACTAACAAGAGTGTTGCCCTTTAAATAGATTTTTTCCACAGATTCACATCAGTTTTTTTTTTGTCACTAGTGCTACAATATCTTTCACCCAAATGATTCACATCCTTTCTTTCCAAGCTTTCTAAATGTGGACAGATTATCCGGTACAAGATGCGCCAGTTCTCTGCATTTTTTAACAAATTACAGATGGAGAAAATTCATTAAAAACCTAGCAAATAGTTTTCTAGCAAGTAATGGAAACAACTTATGCTAGTTGATCCCAGATTTTGGAAACAACTTATACAAGTTGCTTCCCAAATATAACATCACAGTTTCCTGAGTTCCAGATTTGGATAAGTTGCTTCCACCACTGGACATAACTTATGCAAGTTGCAATTACATATGGAGACAACTTGAACAAGTTGCTTCCAGATATAGAAATGGGAGCTAACATCCATACGCATCTACTTTTAAGACAACAAGGGTTCTCTTACACTTATTATGTTTATAAAATGATGAACAAATTATGCATGTCCTGGTTTGCATTCTCGCATATCTCTAATGTATATATTCACTTAATAGTTAACACATGTACTACTGTTCCCCCAGCCAAACATTTATCTCACAACAACCGAACTCAATATGTGAAGCATGCAATACAAGATAAACTACACTAGATTAACAGTACCTAATATATCTTACTCAAGTATGTAAATTTCATATATACACAAACCACATTAGGATTTATATTTCACTCAAGTATAAGAGAAGGGTTCCACACATATTATATCGAAGTAGGCCTCTAACTTAGACAGTTTTTCACTGGCAACTAAGATATATTCCATCTCAAAAGCTTATACGCACCTCATATGCGCGCCTCATCTCTATATCATTTTCATATTTAACAAATGCATATCCCCAAGAAGCACCAGTTACCGTTGATTAGATTAAAAAAGAAGTATTAGAAGTTAAAACCATATAATACGTGGTAACCACAATAAAACGAGAATAAGCTAAGGTAGGAACTTGTACAATTGCACATAATATATTCTAGTACCAGTTGTTTCCAAAACTGGGAACAACTATCACAAGTTGCCTCCAAATATGAAGTCAACTAGTACAGGTTGTCTTCCAAATCTGTAGTCAAATTATTTTCCTATAGAATGATTGCAGAGATTCAAATCACTACTTTCTAATCACTAAGTTGATAGAAAGATTTGACATACACTCCAGTAGAACCATTAGAACTTGAGAAACTCAGGCTTTCACATTAGAATTTTCAGAATTTTGTCGATTATTTGACGGTTGAGCAATTAAACGAAAACACCCCAAACCATGAACAATTCAATCAACAAACACCACCCAAAAATATAAACTCAGGTTATCACTAATTCAGTTCTAATACAATGATCAATGAACATCAAAACCACCCAAAAAGCTATATTTTTTTTTGTTCACTTGTATTACTTTTGAACAATGAACATTAAACTACAATTTCAATTCAACATATTAAATGAAACAAAGTAAGTATGAAATAGAACAAAAACAAGTAAATTAAGTAAAAAAAATCGCTGTGATTTTTTTTTTTTTTTTTACCTTTACTGATCTCTTAACACCAGCAGAAGCATTTGATTCCTTAAACACCAGCAGAAGAAGCAGTTAATCTGTCTTTCATCACATGCAACATCAAATCGAAGAAATATCAGTGACGTATCAAAAAGCGATGGATCAAACTATTTTTTGAAGATAAATCATGTATGAAACCCTAAAAATTGAAATCGAATGAAATTTAAACTTAATTCAAACACAAAATTGTTGTTTACCTTCGATTTGATCTCTTTTCAAAGTGCTGCAGTTGATGATTCACAGTAAATTTATCTCTGAAACCTAATTTTCTCTTCCTAATTTTTCAGTTAGATTTGATGTTCCAAATCAAACAACAGTATAGATCTACTGATTTCGATTGATTTTGTGTTTGATTTTCGAAGATTTGATCGGTAATTTTCAGTTTCTTTTCTTCAGTTTTTCGATTTGGGTTTTTTCTTGAGAGAGAGAGAGAAAGGAAGAGAAACTGAATAAATGAAAACAACGCCTGTATTAATCTCTGGCTAACAGTTGTGTGTATTTATCTAGGGATATTTTAGTAATTGGACAATCCGGGTATGGGCTTTTAGAAGCCTAGGGGTATATTTTAAGTTGATAAGGGTATTTTTCAATGGGCGTCATACTAGGGGTATATAGATAATGTTCCCAGAAAAGAAATGGTTTCACAAAATAATGCATATTTTTGGTTTCATTATCACATTTTGTGTTCTGCCTAATTCCTGATATTTTTACTTCTAAAAATATTACCATAATCAGATGTAGCAGGTGTACATAATACCGCATTTAAATAACTTCCACAACCAGAAAGGTCTGCTAGGTTGTTTGGATAGCACATTAGAAGTAGCTTTTCGATTTCCAGAAGTCGAAAAATCCGAAATCAGTTTGGCTGTCAGATTCCAAAACGACTTCTAGAAGTCGAAAAGTTAACTTTTTATAAAGCAAAATACTTTTGCTTCTGTCTTCTGACTTCGAAATCTGGAAACACAGGAGTCGGAAGCTAATTTGTATCCAAACTCGTAAAGCACTCCCAAATGAACCTAAATTTGTCATGTCTGTGTTTCCATACGATTATCCCAATACTAATGGACACCCTGCAGTTCCTCCACCTAGGATGATGTCGTACTACAATATATTTGGCACCGTTGTTTTGGATTTGAAGTTGCATAGTGCTTGCCAATATCATGTTTAAATAATCTAAAGGTTGTGACTGACATCAGACGTTTTACGGTAAAAGATAACGAACACTATTGATCAAGTCACCAAGTTAAAACGAGCCAACTAGGAAAAAAAAAGAGGGAAACTTGGGGATATGCCCCAAAATACAATTTCATCTTGGGGATATGCCCAGGATTCCATTTCTCGTGGATATGCTCCCGCCGTCCAAGTTTCCGTCCAGGTAAGTTAAAAAGTCAATATATCGCACATTGACCAGTCAAAATCTCAAGAATCCAGATATCGTGAGATGGTTGGGATTAAACGAAAATCATTCTTCTATCGCCGAGAACACTATCTGATTTATCATTCTTCTTCATTGCTTATCCCATCTCCACTTCTCTGTCAATTGTTTTTGGTATCATTTAATTCGGATTCCGGGGTTTCAAAATTAAGGTTTCTGTTTGTGAATTATTTCGATCAAAAACACTAGATGGGTCTTGTGATTCTGGTGAAGATTAAGGTTTATCATTGGTGTAATATCTAGGGTTGGGTTTAATAATAAATGGGAGAAACTAAAAGGTGGAGATGGGATCGGTATTATTAGTGTAAATCTTAATTAAAAATCAAATTGAAGAGTGATTCGATTGAAGTTGACTATTATTAGTATCTGAAGTGGGTTTGTTTCCGTGCAAATCTTAATCAAAAATCAAATTTAAATGTAAGTTATGAACAACAATCAGTTTTATAAAGTGGGTTTGTTTCAATTTTGAATTGACTACAAAAGTTTTTTTGTTTAAGTTATTGTGTTTAAGGAAACAAAGCTTTAATGGAGAAGAAACCAAAATAGAAGAGAAGGAGAATCAATGAGTTTTTCTCATTTATTTCCTTTGTCTTGTACACTTTAAATACATAACACTAAATGCATGTAGTAGTACAGGTGTTGGGATAATGTATGACATGTATTTAGTGGGATGAGAAAACACAACATGTGTCTAGGAGAAGAGGGGAGGTGCACATGCACTTTGCCACATGGTGGTCAGACACCTTTCCCCACATATTCCTACAACACTCCCACTTGGATGACCACCAGTATAAACTAATTGCTTTGCCAAAACCTTTCCGTAAAACGCCTGATGAAACTGGTCAAAGGAGAAAGACACTTGAGCTTCTGAAATGGCGTCGCTTGTCAGAACTCTTCTCCATTATAGAAATGTATTAGGAAAAATATTTCGCACAAAAACCCGAACACTTGTAAGGAGAAGAATAACCTCAACCGAAGTTGTATCTATAGTGTTTTTGTTTTCTCATTAAAAACCTTTCCGAGTAACAAAACTCATTGGGGAAAAGTAACCTCGGTGAAGGAAAAGAGTACAACACACTTTGATGTCATCAGTACATCGCTAGATGCTCCCCATGATGTCGACATCTCTCCATGATTTGCATTTATGGTATTATTGTTGTCTCGTTAAAATCCTTTCCGAGTAACAAACCCTATGGGAAAAAGTAACCTCTGAAGGGAAAAGAGTTCAACATACCATCCGGTGCTCCCCCATGCATGCCAATTTTGTTAGTCTAATACGGCCATGGAGTGGACAATTCCTTTAGTCCCATGGAGTCATGGAAGTTCGGACAATCTCTTTAGTCCTATACTTCTCACATGTTTTTCAAATGTGCACTTAGGTAATGACTTAGTAAATAAGTCTCCGCTACATTTTCAATCGATTTTTACTTTACTGACTTGAATGTTTAGAAAACATTGTTGTTGCTGATTGTAAAGAACTTTGATATATGTTTCAGATTATCACCCTTAATGTACCCTTTTCATCCTGTTCGATGTAATCATAATCTTCATAAATGCAAGTTGGCTCTTCAAAGGTAGAACTCAAACCACATGTCCCTCGAATATGTGTAATGATAGACCTTAACTATATACACTCACCAACCTCCTCATGTAAGGAAATGATCTCGTGAGTGGTTCGTGGAGGTAGCCACAAGGGTTTGCTTGGTCGATCTCCCGAGATCTCTCGTATTCCCGATGGTGAACACGTATCCGGGTTGTGATCGACCTTTGTGGGTCTCGAGAGGTACCCAAAGATCAAGAAAACCAACCAAAACATTATTTGGGGTTCTAGTGTAAGGAGTCGCAATCACATTAGCATATCTCCTTTCGTCTTAGTAGGGATAAAACAAACCCAAGTCAATGGTTCCCTTTAGGTATCTAAAGATATTCTTTATACCATTCCAATGACGCCGCGTTGCGCCCGAGCTATATCTAGCTAACTAATTCACTGAGAATGAAATATCTGGTCGAGTACATTGCGCTAAGTACAATAATGCGCCTATTGCACTTAGATAGGGATGTTCATCTCCCAATACATCTTCGCCATCTTCCTTTGGACGAAATGGATCTTTATGTACATCTAAAGTTCGACCAACCATGGGAATGCTAGCAGGGTGCACTTTGTCCATATTAAATTGCCTGAGTATCTTATGGACATATGCAGATGTGTGGATTAATATTCCACAAGATCGATGTTCTAGTTCAAGTCCTAGACACATTCGAAGTTTTCCCAAGATCTTTCATCTCAAATTCGGATTTCAAATAGCTTGCATGCTTTCTCTTAGTTCATCAAGAGTACCTACTATGTTCATGTCAATGCGACATAGACATGTTATAATAGCAAATCCGAAACTTGTTTTCTTTATAAACACGCAGGCACAATTCATTATCTCGTATATCCCTTCCTAATCAAATAATCACTTGGACGGGTATACTACATCCGCCCGGGATTGCTTTAATCCGTAAAGTGAGTGTTTCAACTGAATTGCAAACGCACTCCGTGGTTTAGAGTTACTTGATTTGGGCAATGGAAGTCCATCTGAACTTTCATGAATATCTCGTATCAAGATCCCCATAGAGATATGCGGTAAACACATCCATAAGTTGCATTTCAAGTCCTTTTCCGAAACTACTAAGTCGACTAAGTAACGGAACGTTATGACGCCCATTACAGAGAATATGTTTCTTCGTAATCAATCCTGGGCGTTGAGAAACCTTGCGCCACAAGGCGAGCCTTATATATCAAGACTTCGTTCTTCTCATTACGCTTTCGACAAATACCCATTTATGTCCTACAGTGCTTTACACTCCGGTGGGGTTAGCATTACCGCACCAAATACCGCTCTTTTTGCCAGCTGAATTGGCGATTGCATCTCTCCATTGAGGCCAATCTGCTATATTTTGGCATTCTTGAATAGAGCGTGGTTCGATATCATCGTGATCTATAATCTCTCGAGCAACTGTATATGCGAATATATCATCAATATGCGTGGATGATCTTTCCATCAACACGTATGAACTTTCACAATCTATAGAGATTTCTTTGTTCTCTCGAATCAATTCAAACTTCGTGGCGTCCCCGAATGATTCATGGACATAACTGAATCGAGACAATATCATGAGATGGATTATCTCAGATGATGATATATGGATCTGGTTTGTGCCTTACTCTCCTTTTATTCCTTGGGCCGAGTATCGATCGAACCAAGTGGTCTCCCCTCTTCCTTTTGGGGCCACTTACTCACCTACACTTCCACCAAGTGCAGCCTTTGGTACCTATATTTATGGTACCTTTCCCTTGTCGGAATTTCCAACCTTGCACGCTTGCAGCCGGTATATGTGATCTCGTCACTTTAGCAATATCAATGAAATGCATCGTGCATTGAATTTACCACATTCTCAAGATCGATAATTCTTTTCACTTCACTTTCGCATTGTGGAGTGCGGGGATCAAGATGAGACAACGTGGGAACACACCACGACAATTCCCGTCGCTCCCTTTGAAGTCCTTTTCCATACCTCCCCTAACGATGGGAAGGTTGTCTCATCAAAGTGACAATCCGCAAATCTAGCGGTAAAGAGATCGCTCTGTCAAAGGTTCTAAGTAGCGGATAATTGTTGGGGATTCGTATCCAACATAAATACCTACTGCCTTTGTGGACTCCATCTTAGTACGCTGTGGGGGCGTAATAGGCACGTATACGGCACAACCAAATATGCGTAAATGTGAAATATCAAAGCTCATATCCAGCTACCAACTCGGTACGCATAAATGGTTGGCTAGCAAAGGTCTAAAGCGAATAAGTAGTCTTTGCATGCAATATGGCGTACCCCAGCAAGAATAGCGGTTTGAACGCATAACCAATGCCCTAGCTATCATCTCAGAACCTTTGATGGTAGCTTCTGCGAGACCATTTTGATTGTGTACATGGGGCACAAGATGCTCTATGTCAATTCCATTAGACATACAGAAATCATCAAATCCTTTAGATGTAAATTATCCAGCATTATCAAGTCTGATTGACTTGATTGGATGATCAGGGTGGTGATCCCTTAGTCGTTTAATTTGTGCTAGTAGCTTTGCAAATGCAAAGATTTCTTGTGGACAACAATGCAACATGTGACCAACGGGTCGAAGCATCAACAAGAACCATAAAATACCTGAATGGTCCGCATTCTGGATGTATAGGTCCACAAATATCACCTTGTATTCTTTGTAAAAATGGAATATTTTGTTTGGTATCTTTAGCATAGGATGGTCTCGATCCTGTCTTTGCTAGAGAACAAGCTTTGCAATGAGCGATGTGCCTTCGATAAGGACAACGAAGAAGAATGGGACAAAGGTGCGCTTCAATTACTTTGGAAGACGAAGGTTGCACTTCTCTTGCTTTAGAAGGCATAAAATTTGCATCATTTACTTTAGAATGCACATTGTTACTCCGCATTGTATCAATCTTTTATCCAATTTTCTTTTTCATTCGAAAGAACGGATGTCCGTGAGAGTTCTTCAAAACACGGATCATCATATCACGACCTGGGTGCCCTAGTCGATCGTGCCAAAGCTTATATAAGTCACTGGACAACACAGTTCATCGTTGGCAACCACATGGGATTCGATAATCCTAATAGTGGTGATATACAATCCACTAGAGTGACTCATTAGTTTCTCTAAGATGCGCTTCCTTCCGCATTCTTTAGAGGTCACATATATGTACTCAATTCCATTTTCACAAAGTGAGTTTCTAAGTGATAACCATTTGCGCGTATATCCTTGAAACTTAACAAAGTGCGTGTGCGCTCTTGGTGCATATAGAGCTTCGTGACTTTAATCATTTTGCCGCTTGGTAACAAGAATTGAGCAAGACTACCTAAATATTACTTGCGATGATCCAATCATCGTAGTCACAGATGTATTATAAGGAGTAAAATCGACAAATAATTGTCTATTTCTTAGGATAGTGTGGGTGGTTGCACTATCAACTAGACATTCAATTTCTCCTCGAGACATTCCTACAAGTACATTAGGAAGGAATGTTACAAACAAAGAAAAACGAACAATTTATCTCACTTCCTTTAGAGAATTTTGTTCTACTAGAATGGCGTCCTTTCCATTCTAATTTATATGCTAAACAATAGATTATCATAAACAAAGTAAAATTCTATAGAACATAATAGAAAATAAGTACTTATAGATAATCCATACACATAATATAAAGATGGTAAGAACATGTTCAGCAACGTTAACACCTACTCAAACTATTAAACAAACGATAGTCTAAGATAACATAAAAACTCCAAAACATCTAAAAAAATGTACAGTCTAGCAAGCCGAAACTAAATTCTTAGGCCCAAGCAAAATCAAAGCACATCCATGGTTGGGGAAAAGTCCTCATTTCCCAGAAATCAAATTGTGAGGTTGACGTCAGGGGTTACATCATTTTCTTCCATATAGTTAGCCTCTTGTTCGAGAGTTTCCCGATACTTTTTGTAGCTTGCAGCTACATTGGCACTATCCTTGCAATGCTTGTACCAATGTCCGGTAAATCCACACCTAAAACAAGGCGCACTTTCATCTGGCACCTTTTTGTTAGCTGGATTTTTAGGTGTTTTCTCGAACTTAGATCACCACCGTATGGACAAGTTCTTTCTCTGTGCAAACATTAGAGTGACCTTTACGTCCTCGATCTCGATTATGTCCCTTACGTCCTCTTCCATGAGAGGCATTATATCCACGTGGGTATGGATCATGGGAATGTGAATCGAATTTCGAGCCCTCTTTCCTTTGAGGTTCTTTCCCTTATTGACCTTGCCATGGTTAGCTTCGGAACTTTCTTTTCCCGATGACTCTGGCATTGTTATTGACAAGAATCTCATTGTGTCATTCGGCCACTTGCAATAAGTTTATCAACCTACTGAATGTGGTGATTCTTTTGTTGTCCACCTCTAAACGATACTGGTTCACTAGTATCATGGACGAGGTGGGAAAGGTCGATAGGGTTTTCTCAATCATTTCCTCATCCGTAAGTTTCTTTCCACAAAAGTCCATACGTGCCTCGAATTTGCAAAGATGTCTTTTTGGAAATCATTCACTTTTACATAATCGAGGAAGCGGATTTCGCTCCACAGACGTTCAATTATGGTATTAAGGAATCATAAATGTTCCCAAAACGCCTATCTAGAGCATCCCATAGCTCTTTGGCGTTTTCAAGTGATGATAACCCCAACGTAGGTTAGGATCTATATGCCTCTTAAGGAACATAAGAGCATGAGTTTTGTCTTTCTCAGTTGCGGAGCAAATAGCGACAGATGGCTTGATAGTGGAGGTGTAGTCCTTTGCCACGAAGGTGGTTTCCACATCGATACCCAACGGTGGTACTCAAGTCCCGCCGAGTCCAAAAGTTCGACTTCGGTCGAATTGGGTCCATCTACATAGACAAAATAAAGGACATTAATATGGTGCTCAAGTCCTTCCGAGTCCACAACAAATCACTTCGTATCATTTTCCCATCACCAACTTTCTTTATGGTTTTGTGGGTAATACGGATATGTCATATAGTCCAATTTTTGATCATAACCCAAATTCACAAAATTAATTAACCAAGCTTCTTTATGGTTTTTAACAAGGGAACTCTGTTTGCAAACCAAATTTCTTTATGGTTTAAAAATTGCAAACAATTTAGTAACAAGATTGACATAATAGTCAACTAAAAATAGGTCTATTAGAAAAAAATAAACTACAAAGCCCATTTATCATTTATATACGCATATAAAATTACTCGGAATTTAAGTCGCAATTCGTTTGCATATTTAGTAGCAAATAGTTTCATGGGATAAAATAAATTTTGGTTAATATTTGTGACATGCATGAGTAATATCAAACTAAGATATAATACTAAACATAAAGTATATGTCAAAAATTTAAATTATTTTTAGGAAGGTCTAAATAAAATAGTTTAACATACTAAAAAAATATGTATGGTAAATTATAACATTTGGTGGGGATAACATCATGGATGCATACATATATGATAAATATTTGATAGAAATAAAATACTAGAATGTTCATGGTTTAAAAGAAAAATAATTAACATACATATATATGCATCATGGGTATAATATATTTTCTAACAAGTAGAATGAAATGATATTCTTCAAAGGTGATATCCATACATGTATTTATTTATTTATTTTTATTAAAAAAATGAAAGATCAAGTACAACATCACATGGGGAGTTTGAAACAAAATCAGTGAGTTTTTTTTTTTTTTTTTTTTTTTGAAGTAAAGCAAACTACACTTTTGTATATCATAATGATTTTAATTAATTAAACTATAGATAAAAAAATGTCACTTTCATGTTAGAAGACAAGCATGTGATCATAAAGAAACAAATAAGCTATTACTATCAAGTTGAAAATCAACTTAGTAAAAATCAAATGGATTATTTTCTTTTAACTTTTGGTGTAATTAAAATAAAGAGTATGAGCTAATATTATCATGTCATGTGATAGATGAGACAAATATATCACTTTCAACAAGAGTAAATAAATACTAATGGTTGAAAATACTAATGGTTGAGATATACCTCCTTCTTTTGGAAAAATCCTACTTGTTTTAAGAATGGAGCCAACAATTTTTTTTGTTTTTGTTTGTGAAGGATTAATGCTCAATTGGAAACAAAGAACAAGGTGCTGATAACGTGTTTAAGTTATTGTGTTTAAGGAAACAAAGCTTTAATGGAGAAGAAACCAAAATAGAAGAGAAGGAGAATGAATGAGTTTTTCTCATTTATTTCCTTTGTCTTGTACACTTTAAATACATAACACTAAATGCATGTAGTAGTACAGGTGTTGGGATAATGTATGACATGTGTTTAGTGGGAAGAGAAAACACAACATGTGTCTGGGAGAAGAGGGGAGGTGCACATGCACTTTGCCACATGGTGGTCAAACACCTTTCCCCACATATTCCTACAACATTGTTTAATTTTTGAAATCAATATGTTTATTTTATTTTACTTAGGGTTTAGGTTTTGTAAATATAATTTGATGTTTCTGATGGTAGTAATGGTGGTGACTGATAATGTTCATTTTATTTCCAATCTTCATCATCTCACGGAATATGTTTTGTTTTCATGATGTGTTTTGGTTTTTAATCTTTTTTAGTGGAATTTTATGTTGATACAACTAATCCATCGTATCATTCTTTAACTTGAGATTCAGTGACTTTGGAAATCTTAGTTTTTGATCAAATAAGAAAATGGGGATGAACATCATTTCTGCGTTTCATAACAAGAACGATACGGTCGTTTTTCAATTTGTTGGAAGATAAATTGGTTTTTTGTCACACGTGTAATCCCACAGGTGTGCGATATTTGACAAGTTAACTGAGTTGGAAGGAAACTTGGACGGCTGGGGCATATCCACTAGAAATGGAATCCTGGGGCATATCCCCAAGATGAAATTGGATTTTAAGGCATATCCCCAATTTTCCCAAAAAAAAAATAATAAAAAAAAATTGACACTGGCGCTGCCCAAATTTTGATCATTTTTTTTTTTATCAATACAACAAAGAATTGTATAAATAAAGAAAGAATAGTACAATGGGAAGGAGAAAAGAAGTGAGAAAAAGAGGAAAAGATGAACCGGAACATCTCCAGTTGACAACGAAAGTACAGTAGCGGATACAAGGTAAATTCAGCCAAGATCCTAAACCATCCTTATAGCATGGTAGCGAGAAGAAGGTAAATTCAGCCAACATCTCCGCGCGGTATAACATGGTGTGTCTAGCTATAATACAGAAGAAGAAAAATGTTGATGATAGCGAGACATGTTACTATCCCAAAAGCAATACACTCACGCATGGAGTAAGCTGGTTTACCGTGAAAGTCTATCTGAAGTTTATATAAATTTTCCAAAGAAGATCCATTCTTTTCAAACGCAATCACAAGCTTGTAATAGATGCTTTCCATTTCACCAAAATCTTCTTTTGTTGGAACAAGATTGTAATAGATGCTTTCTATTTCACCAGAAGCGTATTGTGTCGGAACTAGAAGATCAACCGCGTTTACTCTCCCGCGAATATATTCCTTACATGTAGTTAAAATTGTTCTTGCGCGGTCATGAAAATGCTGAGCAACAAATTCTTCAAAGAACTTTGGAGGCTTGTTAAGCACATACACCATTGTTTTCCAATTGGACTTGTAGACTAGTTCATCATCAAACAAAGTTGATGGTTTGCGAGTATTTGCACGGCAAACAAGAAATCCATGAATCAAAAGCAAAAGTCCTAGAACTGTTGATGTAGAAGAACTCCAAGGAATATCTCTTGTTAAGGCCTTCGAGGAAATTACGTTTGTAATATGGCAATTCATAGGTACAACATTATGTAGGATCATAATATCGCAACGTACAAGGCTCGCAGGATTAATAAACGACGGTGTTGCGAGGGAGTCGCAGGGAGCTAAAATAAACGACGCGAAGAATAACAACACCCAAAACAATTGGAAGACACGAAACCCAAGCGAGGGTCAAGAAGTGTCGCGAGAATGAATATTCGTGCATTTGCGACACTTCGCGAGACGTTCCCGAAAATAAAGGATAGCTTAGCTGTCATCCACTATGTATTACCCTATATAAAGGGCTCAATGAGTCTGTTCAGGAGGGGGCTTTTTGAGGGGAAATTGTTGAGCAAGTCATTAGGAGAGAGAAAGTTTAAGAGTATTTTAACTTCTAAGTGTAATTCTATTTTTCTGTGTAAACATTTCATTAATCCAATCAATAAATATTCTTGATCTTACATCTTTCAATGGATTAATTAAGCAAAATTGAGTAAGGGGTGTAGTGTGGGATTTCCCGCAACTACATATGCGCTAGAAACAGGGATTGAGCAGTGATTGACGTAGAAATTGGAAAGAATTTGGATTAACAGAGAAAAGATTTGGAGAAGATCCTCAAGAATTCATTGAAAAAGAAAAATGGCTAGAAGAAGAAATGTACAAGGGCAACCAACGATTGTAAGAAGAAGTGGGAGACTTGCCGGAGAAAGGAGGAATGAAACAGAGAATCACAAGGATGAATATGAGAAATGATGGAGAAGATCAAAATCAGCCACCGATCTCCCCAGTAGCAAACGCGGCTGTGGATTATGATAGAGTAAGTGTACATACTTGGAGGTCCGATTCTGAGGACGAAAGGGAAGAGGAGCAGCAGCTGGTAAACAATGGACAAGGAGGAGGAGAGCGAGGAGTAAATGGAGAAATGAATCCAGGTAACGAAGAAATCGCAGCATTAGAAAGATTGAGACAAACAATACACGAAGAGAGACGGCTAGAGGCAGAGGAACGAGCAAACTTGACAAGACAGAATCATGAATTGAGGATGGAAAATATAAGATTGCAAAATAGGAGATCAAGAAGTAGCGTGAGATCACGTTCAAGATCGATTAGGGAAGAAAGAAGGAGAGTTTTACCAACAGAAAGTACCGAGGAAGAAAACCAACAAGAAACACAAAATCCAAGCATAGAGCATGGCGAAAGAAGAGGGGAAATGGAAGATCGTTATATTCCTCACCCGAAAATTTTCAAAATGAGCGGAATAGGGAAAATCAAGGAAACATGCAACTCCAAGGGCCGAATGACCCAAATTGTCAAGGAGAATAATCTTGCACGGAGAGAAGAATTAAGAAGAAACCGAGAGATTGAGGATGACATTAAGAGGCATTACATTGAACAAGCACGGCTTAGCTCGCGAGAGAGAAAGGATAAGAGCAAAATGGAAAATCAAGAGATGAAAGAGGCAATCCCACAGAATAACCATGACAACCGAGAAAGGAGGAGGGAACAAAATCGTACCAATAGAAATATTAATGAAGAATATGAGAGGGTGCAGATGAGAGCTGAGAGACAGCCAAGAAGAGAGAACAACCGATATAATGGTGTGCGAATTGAAGAAAGAAACGAAGGAGAACGTCGCAGGGAAAGGAGAGAAGAAAATAACGAGCAAGAAGGTCAAAACAGGCACGAGCGTAGAAGGAGAGAGGCAGAGCTAAAGAGACCAGTAAATCAAATTCGAGGCAAATGAACAAATCTTAAGAGAACTCAAATAAAATGAGAGGATTACTTGAACAATCGAAGGGAAGGAGGAAGAAAACAATTGGACGAAGCCATCGCAAGCCGCGAAGAATCCCTTCACGCTAGAAGTACCGATGGGAGGAATACCTCCTAAGTGCAATCTACCCGCATTAACCAACATTTTTGATGGAACAACCCGTGCAGTACAACATATCAAGGCTTATATGAGATGTATGTTGCAAAGGGAGAATCATGATGCCATACTCAGCAAATATTTCGCATCAAGCCTAATAGAGAAGCACTAAAATGGTTTGAAGGTCTGCCAAGGAACACAATCACATCATTTAACCATTTACAAGCCACATTCCCGGGAGCATACATAAGCAATAACTCTTCGCGACTGTGTATTGAAGATGTATTCGGGTTGAAACAAAGGGTTGGCGAGAGCTTAAGGCAGCTTGACAATAAGATGGAGGACCATGTGTAGCGAAATGGCAGGACGAGTTGAGGAAAGATATCTCATCCTCTCATTTGTGAATGCTCTTTCGCGACTAACTTGTTATACATTCAAATTTTTAGAATCAAAAATACAATCACGATGGCAGAATCATGAGAGTTACAGAAGAATATATTGCCCTAGAAGAGAGACAGAATGAAATGAATTCTTATCCAAATGCGAACACAAGCTCGAATGTCGCGAACGCAAGCTTGTTGCCTCAATTCATAAATACAAAGGGCGAGCACTTCGCAAGGACAAGCAAGCAAGGAAAGTTGATGAGGGACAAGGGAAGATAGTAGCCATGGGAAGCCACGATCAAGAAGAGTTTGAACGAAAAGGAACTACTACAACCGTAATAAAGAATAATAAGATTCAGAGGCTAGATCATGAGCAAGAAACTTACGGTGGACGAAGGCAAAATAACCGTGGAGGGCAGAGAAGTCGCAGAATAGTATGGGAAGAGATTAAGATGCCTCCACCGAATGCTAGTGTGGAAAAGATCTCGGGAAGCTATACTTGTGATGGAAATGTACCAAAGACCTTGGAACGTGGGAATGGAACCACCACCAGCGATAGAAGTCATGAGTTTTGTTCTTACCATCGTTTCCATGGGCATCAAACAAACGATTGTAGAAACATAAAGAGAATCATTCTCAAGATGATTGATCGTGGAAGTCAATCACTTTCTAAAGGGAGAAGAAACAGCCGACATTACCACCACCACCAGAGATGCACAGAATGTTGTCAAATAAAGGAAAGGAAACATTTGTGATAGAAGTCGACAAAAGCTAAAAATTTGAATTGCAACTCTATCATCCACTCCTATCGCACAATCGAAGATTTTCATGACAACGTGCTCAGAGAGTCTTTGCGAGAGATGCTAATGATAAAGAAATAATGAGTCCAAGCGAGAACGACGCAGCTAGAAAAGTGGCAAAATCAAGACTATTTCTTTCTCTCGCAGATGAAGTGCCAAAAGGAAGAGAAACACATGATAGCCCGTTGGTTGTGAAACTAGAGATTAACCCGAAACCAATTGATGGAGAAGATGATGAAGCGTGCTTGCCGGGCGATCAACCGAATCCTAATCGACACCTAAGTTCGGTGAATATTCTCTTTTACCATACTTACAAGACGATGGGAGGAAAAGATGAGGATTTGATCCCCGACATACAAGATATATGGCTTTAATGGCACCGCAAACAAACCAAAGGGAGAGGTTCACATGAGAATACCTCTACAAGGACTATCAACCGATATTTTATTCTCGTGTGGTTGACGTGGAATCTCCATATAATGCGCTGATTGGGAGGCCATGGCTTCATGAAATCTTGGGAGTCGCATCAACATATCATCAATGTATAAAATTTCCACATCCAAATGGCATTGGGATTATACAGGGAGATTGGAAGGAGTCGCAACAATGTCATGAGGTCGATGTAGAAAGTCATGAAGAAAGAAATGCCAAAAGAAAAGGTTGGAAGCAACATGTGAGAGATGAGCAGAAAGGAAAAATTGATGGTGGATGCTATAGAAGTAAGGATCTGAACATACCTCGCGAGGTGAATGCCTAGAGACAAAGCGAATATTATGGTAATAAAGAAGCAAAGGATATGAGGAACAAAAGGCATAAGAAGTGAATAATCAAAAAAACAGGAGAAAAAGTAGCAATTGAAGTAATGATGTGCGAGAATCTCGCAGCCAAGAGTATATGGGAATTCAAGCTTAAGAAAGAAAATGAAAATACAACAAATGAAACAGAATTGTGCGAATACTTCGTAAACAAATATCAAAGAAATAATGAAACATGAATGATTGAATGATTTAACAAATGTGAATGAGTAAAAGAATGGGACGAACCTTTATGGCGTACACCCTAGTTCGCGAATAACATTTCGTAAGAGGCAAATGTAAGACCTAAAGTGCGTCATATAAGGGGGTATCTCTCAACATGGCTCAGGGGAAGGTTACACCGCTCCCGAAGCCCGAGTCATGAAAATTTGGGGCCCATGAAAGCCTATCCTGGAGAGGTACCTTGGATTCCCAACTATATATATAAGGTTATACTCGGTTGGGCGACCGAGGGTCTCTTCCAAGGAGCCGTGTATGCTCAAGGCGCCGAGGTACACGGTTGAGCCGAGTGCCCGGATGGATGAACCTACCCCGCCATTCTTGGCAAGTCTTGGCATATGTTGCACTCGCCCGAAGAAAACTCCACTTAGGGTGCAGTCTTGTAACCATAAACCATATAGGTATAAGGGATAAGAGGCTGCGAAAACAACTGGTTGTTGTTAAGACCGGATGGGAGGAGCTAGTCTTGTATGGCCGATGTTTCGCCTCCTTGAAGGGGCAACCGGGGAGATGATAAGGGCGACACTCTCCATTAGGGGGAGTGTCAAAACAGACGCAAATGTCATAAGGCTATGTTTTCGCAAGAAAATTTAGGCTTGTCATATTTGTGCAATGATCCTGCAGAGGCAATAATACTAACGCGAGGGTAAGGCGAGATCAATGGGTCTTTACACGACAAGTGTACGACGTCCCCGCGATTTCGCCGCACGACGGCAATGTCATGGGGCTTTATGTTCGCAAGGATATCTAGACCTGTCATATTGTCGCAACTAAAACATCCTCGCAGAGGCAAAAATACTTGGAAAATGATAAGGCAAGATCAATGGGTCTTTACATGCAAGTGTAAAGACGTCCCCGCGATTTTGTCGCGATGAAAGGTGGCAGGGGAAGACCTCTAATTAGGGAGGTCTAACTTGGAAGACCACACAAAAATGATAAGGCAAGGTCAATGGGCCATTGCATGAAAATGTAAAGGCGGCCTGCGACCTTGTCGCAACAAGAAGAGATAAAACAAAGACTACCGAAATGGTAAGGCGAGACAAGTAAGATTCTTGATTTATAAAGATACCCGCGACCTCGCCGCAACGATACATTTCAATAACAGAGGCAAAATACATGATGACAACTAAAATCTTTCATCTGAAGATAAATAACAGAGGCAAGTATGGGAATGGAAAAGATGGAATATTGTTATTCATCTTCTGATGAAAAAGTTATACATCAATAATATTAGCCAATTATATTACAAAGAAGAACTACCAAAAAAGGGGAGTGAAGATTGAATTTAGAGGGGAACAATCCAAGAAGTACACTATAATAAAGAGATACGTAAATGTACAAAGATATTACAGCAAAAAAGAAAACAAAAAGAATTATCTCTTTGGTGATTCTTCTCCTTCATCCGATTCTTCAATCCCATTATTCTCATCGCCGAATTTTCTTCTTCGCTAGCCTCACTATCGAAACGTCCGAGACAAAAGTGCATTCTCAGGAACCTTTTCAAGAAGCCAGGGATATGAATGCAGAGGGATATTGTGGTCCTTACAAACATACTCCATGGCTCCATTACGAAAACGAACAACATCATTATTAAAGTTCTCCACTGTCGTTAGAAATTGTTTCTTCAACTTGGAAATATTTATTCTCGCGAAGGGAGAGACTCTTTTGCGAAATGTTCTTTTTCGCTTGAAGTTCTTCAATTCTCGCTGAAAATTCCCTCAAGAGTTGTTCTTTTTCGTATTCAAGTTCTCTAATTCTAACCTCGAAGCCTTTTCTCGCATTCTCGCAAATAAGCAACAACAAGTTAATAATTTACAAGCAATACTACAAAAGTAAGAAGCAAGAAGGTATAATAAATAACCTTCTCTATCGTATATCATATCCTTAATCAAGGAAGTATGCTCAAGATGAAGACTAACATCAACACCTAGGTTATTCCCGGCATTATCTAAAACTTTCGCAGCCCAAAGCGAATTCATCATCACTATTAATAACAAGAAGAGAACGAACTTGCTCTTCTCGCCGCTTAAGTATGGTATTCTCGATGAAGGAGTTCATCTCGTTCAACTTGCACACCAAGAAGAGATTTGTGGAATTCTCGCTAACGCCCGTGCACCTCTCGTTAGTAATGCGATCGTTCTCATCTATGAGATCACTAATTTTCTTCCTTAAAGTCTTGATTTTCTTCTCTAATCAAGGTACATTCGTTTAAAGCGATTAGTTAGATTTAAACTAGATCTATGTTCGATCTCTAAGAGATGATACTTGGATTGAAGATCCTTTAATGAAAGGAGGTTAATTTTATTTGAGGAACTACTTAGAGATTGATTGAGGTGAAGAAGAAGGACATCATCATTCATAGGCTCGAAATGAATGGAGAAGAATGGATTCTTCTGGAGAGATTATATACGTCTCATGAGAATAATAGTCAGGCAAAGAAAAATAAAAGATAACGTGACAAGGATTTGAGAATTGAAAATTACTATACCATAAAGTTGCTGATTTGAATTTTGAAGAGTAGATACTCTATCCTTTTGGGAGTCCAGATCGGCTTCTAATTTTTGAATCCTATCGCGAGATGACGCGGCTTCAGCTTCCAGCTCTTGGGTCTTCTTGTTCAATTGTAAATTTCTCTTTTCAAGATTGCTGCGTCTTCTCTCGAGATCTGAGGCAACTACAAAAGAAGTTTTTCCAACCTATGAAAGAAGATAGAAAAACCGTTAATACATATATATTTAAAAATTTAAAATTAACAGGGAAATATGATTGCATGCATACCAAAGACCCAAGTGCGTTCAAGAAGTCAGGAGACACAATTCTAGAGGCTCCATTGAAAGAATTATTGCCCTCTAGTAAAGCAAAGATTACACACATTTGCGAGAGTCACGCAAAGGAAGCTAGGGGAGCATCTCCCATTCCTTGGAAAGAATCTGAGAAGATGCTAGATAACCGATCCATAGGAGAACCGCCAACTAATCTCTTTAGTGAGAGAGGGATTCGAATCATGGTTATCCTCGTCAGAAGATTCGGAGCTTGAGCTAAGGCGAGAAGAAGGTTGAGTCTTTCGCTTCTTAGTTAATGGAGCAGAAGATTTACCTTTGCGAACGACGGTTTTACCCTTACTTTTAATCTTCGCAGCTACAACTTTTTTCACTTCAACCTTCGCATACGGTTAAAGATAAGAAACAGAGGCAACAATATTGTTTCAAATAACAAAGGAAATGTTTCTTACTTCACCCGTTAGCGATCGAAGTATCGTCAGAGTACTCTCCAACGGATTATTCTTGTAGCTTCTTCTCAATTTGGCGATCTGAAAAATTTCACAAACTTAGCAAAAATAAAAGAAAAGTTGCAAAGGCAAGATTTGAAGAGGAAAACATACCTCTTTTGCCTTATCAGGCCATTTGAATTCCCATGGTGATATCCTCGCGAGATTCGCAGAAGAATATGCGAGCCCGCGATGTAAGGGCCATTTAAAATCAAGGGTACAACCCACCACTTCTCATCTTTGGAGTGGCGAGGAGTAGTATTATCGCCCGGTGCCACCAATGTCTTGCATGAGTAATTTATCCTCGTGGACATTATCCTTCTTTTTCAAAGCGAATACCCCAACGAGATTTCGCATTCCTCATCTTTATCATCAATAATTTTCAAAAAGTTCTCTACAAAGGTACTTCTCAAAGAGCTATTTCCAAGTCTGCAAAATCAGGATGTCTAACAAGATTAGAGTATAAAGATCCTTTGCCAAAGACCACGATTCGCGAACTCAAGCATTAGGCGAATGCAATCGCCACTTAATTGATAAACAGCCCGAGAAAATTTTTCATGGGCCAAGATTTCATAAAACATAGGCATCTCAGATTGTATAAGGGAATGGGAAGTCCCGCGAGGAGCTGACCTAGCGAGACTATAATCTTTTGATCATCACATTGATGATCAGAAAACAACTTTGCAGAAAGAATGGATGAAGATTCTTGATCGGGAATGGTCGATAGAGTAAAACCCTTTCTCGAGCAACTTCGTTGAACTTCATCAAAAGAAGATTTGTATGCACGACTAATGAAAGCCATTATCAAAGTATGGGAATGGATGGGAGGTTGGAGATTAGGATCTGCGTTAGAAGGGATGAAGAAAAAAGATTTACAAGAGTGGGTGGAGCGCAAATTGCGGAAGGAGAGAGTCAAGAAGAGTTGCAGAGAAACTAAAGGAAGAAAAGAGGAGGAAAAGAAAACTATATATAGAAAAATTAAAAAGATTTTTGAGAAAAACGAGGGCATTTAATGCAAGAAGAGACACGAACGGTCGAGAATAAACGGTTGGAAGAGACGTGTCAAGAAAAGACTTTAATAGTCAAAATCAGGTAATAGTACCTGAGTCAAACAGATAAAGATAAGTAGTTGCGGCAAATCAAAATATTGATTCTCATGACGTTCTCCCCTCGCAGAGGAGATGTAAGGAGAGATAGGAGACGGAACTTCATATATATACTACAAAGAAGCTTCTAACTTCGCTAAAAGAATAGAGGCAAGTACGTACTTTTCAAGAAAAGTATTCTTTCGCTCGTTCCTTCACCAATTGAAACCAAGGATTCCAACAATGAATTTTTCCTTCAAATCGCTTCTTCAAGCAATATTCAAGGAAAAAGAGGCAAGATGTAGGATCATAATATCGCAACGCACAAGGCTCATGGATTAATAAACGACGGTGTTGCGAGGGAGTCGCAGGGAGCTAAAATAAACGACGCGAAGAATAACGACACCCAAAACAATTGGAAGACACGAAACCTGGCGAGGGTCAAGAAGTGTCGCGAGAATGAATATTCGTGCATTTGCGACACTTCGCGAGACGTTCCCGAAAATAAAGGATAGCTTAGCTGTCATCCACTATGTATTACCCTATATAAAGGGCTCAATGAGTCTGTTCAGAGGGGGCTGAAAAGGGGAAATTGTTGAGCAAGTCATTAGGAGAGAGAAAGTTTAAGAGTATTTTAACTTCTAAGTGTAATTCTATTTTTCTGTGTAAACATTTCATTAATCCAATCAATAAATATTCTTGATCTTACATCTTTCAATGGATTAATTAAGCAAAATTGAGTAAGGGGTGTAGTGTGGGATTTCCCGCAACTACACCTTATCTCGATTGTCTCTTTGTTTGAATCCATCAATACCTAGTTGTTGTTGTTTCTCGAAAAGGCACCTACCCTGACTAGTTTAGTTCCGACGCTCGATACCCTAAAACTCACAAGCATAAGTATTTATAAGTGGATATCCACTTTCCGTATCTTAGACGAAAACCGATTTTTGTAACGAGTTTCTGTAGAATTCAAATTCAGTTCAAGGGGTATTTATGTATGTGAATCAGACAACCGGTCGGATTAGGGTCAGCTTGAGCGGAACTGGTGGTAGTGGCGTGGAACTGTGGTAAATCCAACAACTCCCAAGTACTTTTTACTCCGAAGGCGGAAGGCCACCTCTGACATCCTTAAGAAAATCCTTGTCAAAAATCGTGTGAATTCATAGGAAATTCATGTTTGTGTTTTTCTCCTACGTGAAAGCATAGAATTGTAGATTTTTCCACATCTTTTGGAATGCGCATAATATAATTCCATTTTTTTTGTTTCACTATTGATTTTCTGGTGTATATAGATTGCCTAAAAATCAAAAAAGGTATTTGCGCCTTATAAATGCTACGCCGAGTGTTAAGAAGAGCGGTAAATTTTGCACCCTATATGTTATCACGAGTTTTATCAGAGTATTGTTAGATAAAATAACAACTGAAATCAATACACAGCGGCAAGCAAGTGGTATTTTTTTTTTGTTTCTTTTTGATTAATGGAACCCGGAAATATTTACGCCAGTCGCCAGAAGCATCTGTCAAGTAACACTCCGCGGGCTACTGGTCTTACTTTTCCTGCATTAACCCAAAGCACGCATGCTATTCTGGAACTGTTTACCGAGCTTAAAAACTGAGTGGATCGGCTTGAGATTGACTTGGGGTTTTTTTGACTGAATCGTGGCTCACTTAATGGTCACAGCTAAAGTCCTAGTGTAGTGACATAAAATTTTCCATACATACTTCGGTTATACTTCCTTCGTCTCTGGGAAAGTAACATTTTTCCAAAAACGGATAGAGTAAGTCCTAGTAGAGGTTTTCTAATATGAGTCGTCACTACAACAAAAAGTGCTATAGATCACACACTAATTAAGAAAATCCTGTGCATAAAATTTTCAATACATACTTCGGTTATACTTCCTTCGTCTCTGGGAAAGTAACATTTTTCCAAAAACGGATAGAGTAAGTCCTAGTAGAGGTTTTCTAATCACTACAAAACAGAAGGTTCTAAGGACGCCTAGGAAGCAGTCCCAAAAGCCAAAAAGCCGTCCCAAATAATCGCTTAGGACGGTGTGCTACCCGTCCAAACAGCTTAGCCGTGAATAAATACTATTTTGGACGGCTTTTTAGCTTTAGGGACGGTATGAGATCCGTCTAGAAAACTTTGGGTGGATTTTACATTTTTGTTATTCTGACGCCTTTAAAACTAACTGCCAATTGTATTGGACCTGATAACCACTGGTACAGTTTCTCACCGGAACGCCATTCCTTTTTCCCGGTGTGCCATTCCCATTTTCCGGTGATACATATCAACATAACTGAGAACCGACAACGAGAGAAACAAAAAAAAAATGGTGTATACTCAAAAATCAAATTGCTTACAAAAGTGACACTCGTTCTTAAAAAAAATCAAGTCAAGAATGAAGTTCTCAGACTCCACATTACAATTTGAGACATTATGTGGTGTATCATTACAATTAATCGGGATGCATTTGAGTGCTCTTTGTTCTTTGTTATAAATCATTTGATTGACGCTTCCACAACTTGTCTCCATATTAGCTGCCATCCATATCATGCATAAAATCCTTCCAACATACGCCAGCCACGTGCCATTGGCTCCCAGCAGCCAGCTATCCGCACAAGCAAACACCAAATAAACAAAACCCATTTAGCCAAACTAGAAATTGGGTTAAAGGGTTTTGAACATGCTTAAACGCAAATAAAGCATTCTGAGAATGAAATCAAACTTATCCTCAAGTATTCCTGTATAAGCTTATTCCATTATTTCATTTTCATATTCTTTGCACAACAAAAAAACTAAGTTATCATATATAGCTGTCTACAAAATCCTACAACAAATCAATCAAAGTTGTTATAGAACAACATCAAGTATGAACTTAGATAAACAAAAGAAGAGAAACAGAGCCATACCTCAAGTTCTTAGTCGTCAGATATGGTGGCAGTTGATTCCTTGAAATCTACAAGCCAATTACGATAGAACTCACTTTCAGTGGATACATTCAAAATTACAAACAGTATCATTACCATTCATTAGCAATCAAAGAAACAGAACTATTACGTACCAGTGCTACCAATATATCAACTTTCGCCTCCACTCCACCCAAAATCTTTTTCGCAGCCATCGCAAAATCTTGTCTAAGGCTACAACACAGCTAGAGAAGTTCGAAAGGCATGGACAGTAAGATTAACATCACCTTTTCGCACATAATACAAAGTAATTATCCTTTTTAACATTGTTGTAACAGTAAATATGTGTACATTTAAGAAATAAAATATAAAATCAACTCTAACATGAACAAGAGAGTCCAATTATATGCACTTCCAATATATGTTCCACTCGAAGACTAGAGTTCCATCAACAAATGCTCATGACATCTTCCGGGTGAGTACCTGTAGGGAAACAACAAAGAAGTTAACAGCACACGGAAAGTTAACAATACTAAAGCTGTACAAATTGTAGAGGAGAACTACCAACATCGAAACATAGAGTGAGTCACCTGCAATACAAACACCAAAATTGAATGTGTGTCATAAAAAAGCTTTATTTAACAAATAATAGCATATATCAACTCCACATCTATGTATTCATATATCACCTTATAAGTCCAATTACAGAACTTCAACAAACACCAAAGAAGCAAAACACATTTAGCCAAACCAGAAATTGGGTTAGAGGGTTTTGAGCATGCTTGAGGATACGAGAATGAAATCAAACGTATCCTCCTCGAGTATTCCCTGTATTAGCTTATTAAAGTAGTTCATTTCCATATTCTAGATACTACAAGGGAATCCACAAGTAACTACTAATTGACCAACTAAATCATGTTTTAACCTTAATCACAGAAAGGGGAAGAGAAACCCTGAGCTCTATATAAAATTGTAATCAAAAGAAAACACCTGCTTTGAACTACATCAAATAGACAAAAACAAAAATTGCAAAATCTTTACAAAATATTACCCAAAAAAAGATGTTATTCACAAAATTAGGTCAAAATCAAGCAATAATGGCAAAACGAGGATGAGGGATTATACTCCGCCGAAGTAATTTCTTGTAAGTTGTTCAAATTACTGTGTGAAAAATTAACTAGATTTAGGGTTACAAAATTAGGGGCAAAATCAAGCAATATTGGAAAAAAACGAGAAAGATGATTAGGGATTATACCTGCTGAAGTCTTCTTCTTGTAAATTCTTCAGATCTGTGTGAAAAATCAACTAGATGTATGGTTACAAAATTAGGGCAAAGAAACTCATAAATCCCTAATTGAGAAGGTCGAGCTTAACCTAAAACTAACGGGGAAAAAAGTGAAAGAGGGTTCAGAGAGTAAGGAATTGAAGATTTGCGATCTAGACATTTTAGTCTTAGAGGGAGAAATAGAAACGGAGAGCGAAAATAGATCGGCAGAATGAAAAATGAATGTTGGTGAGGAAAATGAAGGCAAAAGTTTTGCTAGGTGTTGACTCTTGGTCGCCCATGACACAAACCCATGGCTAAATGGTGGGTGACGAAGTAAAACTATGAAACTAAGGACGGAAAAATAGAAACAGTCCCTAATAGTAGACAATTTCGGACGGTTTGCTAAAGCCGTCTGGATAAACTGTTTCTTTGGACGGCTTAACACCAACTGTCGCAAGAGCTTACCTTTTAGGACGGCCAGAAAAAATTAGGCGTCCTTAGAACCCTCCTGTTTTGTAGTGAATATGAGTCATCACTACAACAAAAGTGCTATAGATCACACACTAATTAAGAAAATCCCGTGCATAAAATTTTCAATACATACTTCAAGTTATACTTCCTTCGTCTCCGGAAAGTAACATTTTTCCAAAAACGGATAGAGTAAGTCCTAGTAGAGGTTTTCTAATATGAGTCAAGTCCACTACAACAAAAGTGCTATAGATCACACACTAATTAAGAAAATCCTGCATAAAATTTTCAATACATACTTCGGTTATACTTCCTTCGTCTCTGGGAAAGTAACATTTTTCCAAAAACGGATAGAGTAAGTCCTAGTAGAGGTTTTCTAATATGAGTCGTCACTACAACAAAAAGTGCTATAGATCACACACTAATTAAGAAAATCCTGTGCATAAAATTTTCAATACATACTTCGGTTATACTTCCTTCGTCTCTGGGAAAGTAACATTTTTCCAAAAACGGATAGAGTAAGTCCTAGTAGAGGTTTTCTAATATGAGTCGTCACTACAACAAAAAGTCCTATAGATCACACACTAATTAACATCACAATTTATGAACACTTATGGTCTTTTTAGGGCTAAAACTTAAAGACCATTACTATTATAGTGTGTGTGATCTTAGATATAAAGACCTGCCCATACATCTCATAGGTTTTAAAAAGTGTGATCCTATAACTGGAGCATTTGAGAACTTCCAATATTATTTTGTGATCAAAAAGCTATCTTATGATAAATTTGAAAATACAATTGCGGAGCCGGTGGGCCATGTTCTAACGCATGATCTTCAGGGAAAAAAAAAAAAAGCCCGCTTAAGTTTGGGGGTCCAATAGCAAAACCTCGAATTCCAATAGCGATGGACTTCAATAATTCTGCTAATTAAAGTCGCTAAGGTCAGGGTTGATGTTTTGATGATATTGTGTGTTGTTTGATGCCTATGATTTCCCCAAATCTTCTTACACAAAGGTTTCAAACTTGCAGAACCGAAAATCGCTTTTAGCAACGATACCAAAGAATCTCTCGGCTTTGTTTTTCCCTTCAAGTTTCTCTCTGTTTATCTATCTCTCGATCATCTATTCTCATATAAATGATAAGGGTAAAAGGGAAAATTGCGCACACGTGTAAACTCCATACAAGTGGAACACCAACCACTTGACGGTTCTTTTATCTCTCTAAGATAGATTCCTTAATATTTTTCGCTATGGGATAGATCCCCAAACCAATTAGTGAAAACGGGACATATTCCCAATTTTCCCTTTCTTATATGATAAAACACCATTGTCAAATACATAATTTTGAACTGCTAAAGTGATGCCACAGATGGAATCATTTGAAATTCTTATCCACATAACTGTGCAATGAACAACTATATAACCCTTGTGAAGATAGAAAAATCTATCCAAACAGAGAGCGTGAGGAGAGAGGAGAGAGGAGAGAGCGTGGATCGGGCGATTAACCAAGGATCAACTCAGCAAAAAGTTTCAGAAGTGAAGATGAAGAACCGTATGATTTCTCAGGAGGATGGGGAAGGTTGGAAGACGATTAAGAGCAAGAAGTCTGTGAGTTCAGGTAATCCTCGTTCCTTATTGAATAAAAATGGGTTGTGCTGTTGGATCGAAGCTAAAGGTTTTTCTTTTTCAAAAGGTTATGGGAGTAAGTCTGGAAAGTTTCAAATCATTGAAGCTAAGGGAGACAGATTTTCTACTCTATGGATCAATCAAAAGGGTTTGTCATGGTTTCAGAAGGGATTAATTTCTGAGATTTCTAAATCATGGTCGAAATCACAAGTATGGCAGGAAAGCTAGGAATGCAATAGCATTTTCCGGTAAATCTTTTAAGTTAAATGAGGTAATTAGGGATATAAAAATCGACGCTTTCAACTGGTCTAAGGGCTTGGAATGTTTTAAGGGTGTTAATACCTCTAATGTTATTGTGGGGTGGGCGCATTTCTTTTTAAATCCACACTAAATTGTGTGATCTTGTTTTGGGGTTGTTTTGGGGGTTTGTCTAATTTTCTGTTGGGTTCCAGTTTGTTGTTCTAGTTTATTTAGCTAGTGTTGTATTCTTTCAATATATCGTTTCTTCTTTGCTGAGCAAAAAAAAAAAAAAACTATATAACCCTTGCCTTTGCAGTGACAATAAATGATGAACTTCACTTTTCTTACGTACATGAGAGAAACATGTGTTACTTTCTTTCACAACAATTAATTGTGTATTCACAGTGATTGTCATGGCTAATACTCCCTACGGTGGTGAATAAATATGTGGCGGTTGTATTAAATTAATTGTTTGTTGTGGTGGTGGATAAATGGGCAAAGATGGTTGATAGGAAGTTGTAGAGGGTGATACTTCAATGGTGGGTAGGGTGGTGGTTGGGGTTGGGAAAGGGGTACAGGTGGTGTTGGGGGTTGTGGACGGAGATACGGTGGTGTTTGTGGTTGTCATGGATAAAACAAATCTAATTTCCTTTGAATAGACAGTAGAGCCTCTTTGAGAGAAGTCATGGAATATTTTAGATTTACTTCATCATTATCCTTCTTCTTTGCTTCTGTTGTGGATGTTGATTTCTCCACAGAACCAATTGGTATTTGATTCATGATGCCAGGAAAGTGCTCCAGATACCAATTGCTGCGATCTTGCTTGTTAACCCTAAACTAAACTACCATTTAACTACAATCTAAATAATTAACATTGTATTTCTTCATTAGTTTCATTACAGAGAAGAACCCTTCATATTTATATGGGAATATTGGGGATATGCCCCAAAATCGATTGTCATCTTGGGGATATGCTCCAGGATTCCAATTTTCGGGAATATGCCCCAGCCGTCCAAAATTCCATCCAAAACCGTTAAGTAGTCAATATTCGCACACACTTAGGATCACATATGCGAATTAAAAGACAGATATACGATATATTAACACCTTTACAAGGTTCAGAACATATTCGCACGAAAAATCTCAAAAAATTGGAGAGAAAGTTCGACACATTTACGGTAAATAGTCTATTTAACGATTCCTTGACGGAAACCGTTACTTTGGGGCATATTCCCAAAAACTGGAATCCTGATCCCCAAGATGACCGTCGATTTTGGGACATATTCCCCATTTTCCCTATATATATCTATAGGTTCCATATTACACGTACAATAATGACAATAATTACTAACTGATGTTTACACCATACATTCACACGTACAATCACTATTGTGAGTACGTAACACTCCACTTATGCGCACCTTTGGCATCTGAAACACTTGGTTACTTGGTAGATGATATCCATTTTTCGTGTACGGTCTTTTGAGAGTTGTGTTCAATCAAATGGTATAAAGAAGCGAAAAAAACAGCGACTTGTAATATCCATGAGATCTGGATTGATGTACTCCTCCAGATATCATCACTGCCAACTTCTTGGTGATACCCAAGACTCCAAGAGGGAGCCACCAAATTCCATAAGAGAAAAAAATGGATATCATCCATGGATATCAACAACAAAAAATGGATATCAACAAAAAAATGGATATCCATGGAATCCTCTTGGCCTTTGTACATTCTTTCCTTCATCTATATAATTTTTTGTTGTATTTGATAAAAAAATAAAAATAAATAACACTTCAAAAATCCCCCAATTGTAACCATTTTTGCATATAACAAATTCACAGACTTCTTAAAACCATACACTAAAAAAATGTTGTTTATCGATAAAGAAATGTGACCAATATCGAACACACACTTTTACATGTCTTTGGCCGATAGACTGATATAAAAAGATAACTATATTAACTCCAAATACAAAATTAGCAACAACAAAAAAAAAAAACATCACTGCCTTGTCTCTAAAAACCTAGACATCAAGAATTCAGTATTTCCTTGCCTTGTCTCCAAAAACCCCTTAAAACAAAATACATAAGAATAACCATAAATGAGCAAACTATAAATGCTCCTATCCATGTAATAATCTTCTTACGCCTGGAGCAAGATGGTTTACCGTGAAACTCGATTCCAAGTTTACACAAATTTTCCAAAGAAGAACCGTTCTTTTGGAAAGCAGACACAAGCTTGTAATATATACTCTCCATTAAATCGAATTTTTCTTGCCGCAGATTCGGAATATCTGTATCAGCCCTCTTTACTCTCCCATCGATATATGCCTTACAGGTAGTTAAAATTGTTTCCGCTTGATCAAGAAAATGCTGAGAAACAAATTCCTCAAAGCACTTTGGAGGCTTGTTAATTACAGAAACATTCCAACTGTTAGTAAAGATTCCTTCCTTACACATCAAAGTTGTTTGTTCACGATAATTGAAATCAGGCGTATAAAGGAGAGTGTCTGCAGTGTAGACTTGGTAACCATGAATCGAAAGCAAAAGTGCTAACACAAGAATTTTATGTTTAACTAAGAAATCCAAAGAATTTATATATGGAATATGTCGATTCATGGATTTAACATCATAACAGCAGTAGTGAATTCTAGGAGGTGTATCAGGATATTTTGAAGGGAATTGAATATCGAAAAAAAATAGACCATCATGGTAAGGACTACCTTGAGGTCCAATAATCATAGCCCGCAAGAGATCAGGTCTTTCCCTGTTAGCCCTAACGAAGATTGAATCGGGGAGTCGCTCTTTGAAGATGTCCCATTCCTCATATATCTTATTTCTCCATTCGTCGCTGTATTTATTCAGGGGACTATTATAAAAGTGATGATCACTAAACGATGACGCTTCTTCGATTATATCAAATTGCTTGAACTTGCCTCCATGTATCTTAATCTCGATTGTCTCTTAATCTCGATTGCTGTTTTTCTAGAAGGGGATCGTGAACTAACCTTACCTTACCTAGTTGACTTTGTTGATGAAATTACCTTCACGAGTAGAGTATTTATATGCATATATCCACTCCCACGAATCTTAGACGGAAACCGATTTTTGTTATCGTAGGATTCGGTAAGGGAAATTTTGGGCATCAGAATACTTCTTAAAACTGAAAAATACCACGTGACGCGTGGAAGGAATACTGCACGTGTCATGGCTAACTGCGATTCAGATTCTGATTCGAAGGCTATTTAACGAAACTTCCTACTGGTTAATCCAAAACCGAATACCCGTTTAGTCCTATACTTTCACATGTACACCGCGCCAAAAGGTAAAATATCATAAGCTGTCAGGATATGGATTCAATTTTGACAACTTTACTCAATATAACAATATATCCAAACAAGTACGGGCATACCTTCCAGTGATGAACAACAATATTCCGGACGACTTTGGCATTTTCATAAACTCACTTGGAAGCCATCATGCAAAGATCCATAAGGCGCCGGTCATCTCCTAAGTCAAAGACGCTGCTGTTTTTGTCATTCTTAATCATTCCATTTCCATCACCATTAGCATCAGTACATAGAATTGAACTAGCAAATATCGACTCAAAATACCAGATTATGGAAATTATTGATTTCCTAGTGAATGAAATGGGCTATGATTCTTCAAGTATTGCTGAAACACCAGTGATTTTCACTTATAGCTTGAAGGAGAGGATTATCCCTAGGTGCTCTGTTATAAGGTTTTAGTCTCATAGGGTCTGATCGAGGAAAAATTCCTCTGACTGTGCTTTCAGTAATGACGGATAAGTCCTTTTCGGACAGATTTGTGAAACCGCATGAGCAACAAGCTCCTGCATTAATGAAGGTATTCCAAGGTCAGATGAGTTACTGTAGATTGGGCAAAACAAGTTGTTGGTTTTTAAGGAATTAAGGAGACGAACGTGTGGAGGAAACTCCTTGAACCGAGCGAACTGTCTAACCTCACACATCTGCACCAAAAAGGAGTGCTTGAATTCGAGAGATCAATCTGTAGGACTCTGGCCTAAACTAAGACAATGGTCGTTCCAGAGTCAATTTGGTCACAAGAGAGGATGGGTCGATCTGTAGGAGGGAAGCTGAGAAATGCGTGAGATCAATGGTGATTGAAGATTGTAGGTGTGTTGTGTATTCTGCTTGAAGAAATAAGATAAGCTCTGATTGATTGAATTTTGCTCTGTTGAGAGTAATTGCTCAGACGTCGAGTTCTTAATCTTTTGTTGTCTGTTTGACGAAAGATTGTCTTGTTTTCAATCATGATTCAGAAACTTATTTATAATGCTAGAATTGTGAAACACCTTGATCCCATGAAGTGTGACAGTTGCTGGAGTCAAAGAGTGGGGAAGTGGAAATCATGTTAAAACCAGTTGCTCATCGTGCAAAGACTTGGTTGATTTTCCATCCACTACTTTGCTAACTCCTCTAACTGATTGCACGACTTGCTCACATTCTCATCGTGTGTATGAACACACGTTTCGTAGACCGCCAGACCAAAATCCTAGTTAATATCCCCCCATGTAACACGATTGATGTCTCGTGATTATGGAGTCTGCAAGACAGACGTGTATTTAGTTAGTCAGTTGATGACTTCATGGAACGATGAGTCCTTGTATTGCTGAGTCGAACGTGATTTGCAAATGTTCTGAGACTCATGAATTGAATATGTCTGTTGAGACAGAGGTATGATTCTCAAGTAAATGTTGATAGTTAAGGTGAGCAAAGATTTCTCATTCGATGGATTGTTGAATATTGATAGTTGAACCAATATTCCTTAGTCGGAGCAAATATTGCTCATCTGAGCAAATGTTGCTCGTTTGATGAATTATTGGTAGCAGGACCAAATAAAATATTAATTTAAAATACTAGCAACTGAACCGAGTATAATTAATAAAAAAATTGATCATGCAATCAACGTAAAATTATTAGCGTTTGAATCTGGAATAATGAACCTTGGACTCAAAACCCTAATTCAATCAATTGATGATCAATTGATGATTTATTGAAAATCAACCACGGAGTGAAGGGGGGACCGACTACATGGGATGATGGGTCGACCATGTAGCGCCCAGATGCTCGAGTGAGAAAATACCAAAGTCTCTTGAAGACCAGTTGGTGAGAGGATGATTAAATGCTGGTTTAATCATTTATTAAAAATAATGCTCATTTGAGCCCTAAGTGATAAAACCTAATTAATTATGAAAAGATGAGGGACCGGCCAAGGGGTCATGAAAACAGGCCCTGGTTGGTCACGGGACCGTATGACGATTGTTTTATGAAAATTCCAAATTGTTTGGAAGAGTTTGAACCTAATGTGAACAAATTAGGTCAAATGATGAAAGTATGAGGGATCGGCCTCTTGCAAGCCAAAGAGCCAACCTTGGTCGGTCAAGGTAATATACTCATGTCACCAAAGTGTTCGCGTCTCAGTCCTGAATATTTTGATATTTTCTGGCGTGCATTTGAGCAATCATTTGAAAAAATATGAAGAAATCAAGGTTTTTTGCTCAAACTGAGGAAACTTCATAAGATGAAGGAATAAATAATAATAAAATGAAGGAATCATGAAGTGTGGGACAGACTATCGCCAAGGCATGGCCATCCGGCCAATAAGCCCATCCCATGACACTTTTTCCTAATTTTATATTATTTTTCATGATTTTAGGGAAATACCATGAAATCAAGGAGTTTATTGAAATAAAAGAGTTTCCCTTGAAGTGAAGGAGTTTCCATGAGATGAAGGAAACAAATAATATTAATAATAATAAAATAACAGTGTGGGACCGGCTTGGGTATGGTTTACGGCTAGGGCCCTGTCCCGTGAGTTTTCCCTAATTTTATGTATTATTTTCATGATTTGAAGGAATTTTCATAATTTGAAGGAAATATCATGAAATCAAGGAATTTCATGGGATGAAGGAAATAATAATAAAATAATAAAGAATGCAAGGTGTGGGACCGGCCACAACTAGGGCATGACCGGCCGGCTAGTAGGCTTGGTCCCGCACACCTTTCCTAATTATTTATTATTTCCTTGATGTGAAGGAAACACCATAAAACTGGGGAGTTTCCTTGAAACGAAAGAATTTTGTTCAAATAAGGGAATTCTCATGAGATCAAGGAAAATAATAAAAATATAATAAAATATAAAATTGGGCGTGGGACTGGCCACGGCACGACCAGCCGGACGGTGGGCTCAGTCCCCCATCGCCTTGATTAATATTTTATCTATTTTGCATAGGTTCATCATTCCTTCGTATTTTGGAATGCTCGTTCGTGCATTCAGGTGCTCGTTTGTGCATTATTGCTGAGTACACTTGCACCATTTTAGTCGAGGCTTACTCGATAGTGGCTCAGATGCATGTGTGTTGAATATTTATTACTAACCCATGGAATCTTGCTGGGAAGAACCATGAATTGAAGTAACGAAATATTATGAAAAACGTAGAATATTTTTCAGGGATTCAGTTAATGAATCTAATGATTTAGGAATAATTAATTGATGGCTCTATACTAGTACGATCGTCTAGGAGCATTAATTATTCAAGAATTGAATGATATGAGCTTGTTGAAGCGTCATATTCTTTTTATATAGTCAGGAAAAACATTGTTACATCCTGAAGACGTTATTACTCTATACTAGCAGGCAAGCTGTCTAGGAGCCCTCCAATCTATCGATTCTATATAGAAGTAATTACCGAAATTGCTCAGTATTTATGAGATATGCCGTTGCCTCAGCCGAGAGACTACACATCTACATATACTCTGAGAGATAGTATTCTCGATCGAGATTCTTGTGGCATGAGCTTTCACGCTTCGATGAGAGACATTG